>JAMPIV010013480.1:0-180910 GCA_024509875.1 Oreohelix idahoensis
TGGGGCACTCTCTTCCCTTTAGGCGGCATATGACAAACGCCACTATTCACGAATCAAAAAACACTAATTGTGGCCAGGAATGAACTCTGACATTATCCTGGTCATCATGAAATCCTGTCGCCCCAGTGCAAATACTGTAGCACCAAAGCACTTACACCCCGCAGTAACCTAGGGGGCAAAATGCCAATAGTGGGGTACTCCATTTGAACGGGTTGCTGTCGACATCATTGGACCCCTGGAAAGGACCAAAAGAAAGCACAGGTTCATCCTGACTTTAGTCGACACTTTTGCACCAATGTGGGGCCGACGCTATTCCGCTAACATGCACTAGATTCCAAGGCAATGTCGCAGAAGCCCTCGTGCCAATTTTTTACACGGTTGGCGAATTTCCCCTCAACAAGTTTTGACGGACAATGGATCCCAATTCCGTAGCCTGTTAATGGAGGAGATCTTTAAGATCTTGAGGGCCAAACATATCCACACAAGTCCCTACATCCGGCCGGAAATGGGCTCGTGGAACGTTTTAATAATACCCTCACCACCATGTTACGTAAGCTGGGTCAGGAGAAACCGGAAGACTGGGACCTATATATATCGGCTGCCTTATTCGCCTACCGAGAGGTACCCCCTAGCGTCAACGGGATTCGCGCCATCCACACTTTTAATTTGGCAGACCTATTAAGGGGCCACTAGATAGCCTTACAACGGTCCCTGACCAGAGACCAAAGAGACTGACGAGACAGTCGTCTCTGCAAGCAAGGAATGTAACTGAGCTCAAAAAAGGTTAAAGCTAGGATGGGAACTAGCTACGACCAACCTTGACACGAAAGCCCGCTCTAAACATGCTAAAAAGATACAACAAGAGCAGCAAAAGAGAAACGAACTACAACCAGGGGAGAAAGTTTTGTTGCTACTTCCAACCGGAAGCAATAAACTTCGCATCGGATGGCAAGGGCCGTTTACCGTCCTTAAAAAGATCTTACGTACCAATTACAAGATCTCCATCAAAGGAAAAGAGAACGGTCTTACACATAAATCTGCTTAAGAAATATTTAGAAAGACCGATGCCATCCTCCGAGCATCTCCTGGCGGTCGCCATAGCAACGGAAGACGAGGAAGATGATGATGGTTGCATGGTGTATCCATTGCAACCCACAGAATCCTTTAAAGATGTCAAGTTCGGCGACAATCTCTCACCAGAACACAAACAGAAACTAGGGCTTCTACTAAAACAGTACAGTGCAGTCTTAACGGATGTACCTGGTCGAACAAATCTCATTGAATTTGATATGAAATTAACAAATGAGACCCCTGTTCGAACCAGAGTTTACCCCATTCCGTAAGCTAAAGCTGATGCACTTCGCGGAGAAATAGACAAGCTGCGTCAGGCAGGAATTATCAGTGAGTCTACATCTCCTTACATTTCCAGTGTAGTGCTGTTGCAGAAGCCCAATAAGGAAGTTCGGCTGTGTATAGATTACCGGCTGCTAAACGCTGTAACGTAATTCCAGCCCGAACCTCTCCAAACTAGTTTCTGAGATTGATCACCAAGCTTAGCAAGGCAAAGATTTTGCTCCAAGATTGACTTCAGTAAAGGTTATTATCAATTACCAGTCAAGGAGGAAATTAAACCCTTGTTAGCTTTCAGCACTAGTGAAGGACATTACACATTTAATGTGATGCCATTCAGGTTGCATAACGAACCAGGAGTGTTCACCAGGATGATGAGGAAGCTTCTAGAACCTTTGCAAAGTCCCCATATCCATAATTTATGGATGGCATATTAATTGCATCGAAACCTACGAAGAACATCATATGCTACGGTTGCTATTGCTCCTCAGTGAGACGAACAGGAAACTGGTCTCACAGCCGACCCTAGCAAATGTCTCATCGGGTTTGAACAGTTAGACTTCCTGGGGCATAACTATTTCTCACGTAGATGCAGTTTGGCCTATTAAGAAGAACGTGGAGAAAATAGTGGCAGCAAAAAGACCCCGAACGAAGAAAGACGTACGTTCCTTCATATCGCTATGTGCATACTATCAGAAGTACATCCAGAACTTCAACGGACTGACGGCACCTCTGACTAACCTCACAAAGAAAGGGCGTCCGGATAAGGTCATGTGGGATCAAAAGTGCGAACACGCGTACAGCACTTTGAAAGGACAGTTGTCTGCATACCCCAATTTGAGGTTGCCTGACCTCAAGAAACCTTTTGTATTACGGGTCGACGCGTCAGGTCAGGGCATCGGGTCAACACTGCTTCAAGCCGAGGACAGTGACCTGAACATGGTATTTCCAGTTGCCTATGACAGTCGGAAATTAAATAAAGCCGAACGGAACTACTGCGTAGTCGAAAGAGAATGCCTCGCTCTGATTGACGGTATCAGACGCCATCATGAGTTTCTCTATGGTACATCTTTCACGGTGCAAACAGACCACGCTCCGTTAGCATTTCTTGGTGCCAATAAAGAATTTAACGCAAGGATCATGCGTTGGGCCCTTCTTTTAAGCATTTATTCTTTCAAAGTGGAATAATTTCTTGGAAGACAGAATGTCGGGGCTGATTTCCTGAGTAGAAACTGGACTACGGAGGAAGAAGAGGAAGTTGAAGATACCAATCATCCTAAAGCTACCGTTCAGGGCAGCTTCATCGTCATAAATCAAACATGAAAAGAGGTTTTCATGTCTCAAAAGAGGGGACGATTGTAGAACAGACGAAACTCAGCCGACCCTGAATGACCCTGAAGTGTTGGATGATATAGTACGACCTTCGTAGCGACCCCTTGGATAACATCAGTGCCCCCGAATATTGTAACTTTTCGTCAAACAGGATTTTTCTTTTCACCTGGACTCATTAGCTATGCAACCTTTCCACGCAGATTGGCAACACGCGTGCTGATTAATATGTGGACAGCTTATCTACCGTCCATTCTGGTCATCGCATTGATTTAAGGAGAGGCTAAATCACGCCCATGGAAATTTCTTGAGCAATCATATGCAGTTATTTTCATTAACTTGGCCAGAATGCCGGCCCAGTGGGGGCGTTGCCAGCATCAAACAGAATGTAGCGGCACACGATCAAACAGGCACTGAGAGATTTCAGGAAAGACTAGCGCCTTGATCAAAGACAGTAGTGGTCCCTGAAACGAGCGACGCAAGTTTCTTGCCGGTATTTCGCATCTCCGTGCCAAACGCAGAACCGATCGCAGTGAAAGCGAACGGGGAAAGTCAGAACGGATGCAGCGAACGGCGATACAGAAATCCAGGGGCGGCATCTCTCTTTAGTCTGGCGGTCAGATCCCTAAAAGTGTCCTGAGATCTAATAAGGTGTCAATTTTCTCATGTCCCACTCATCTTTCATTTCATTCTAGATATATACAGACCACGTAGAAATACACTTCATCACTCGCTGGCCAGAACTTGATAGAAGCCTAGCTATATTTGAAGAAATACATACAGAGTGATCGTAACCTTTGCGATCCCAGCATTAAGAAAGCAATAAAGAAATCATCTTAAAACTTTCCAGACATATTGACGAACATTTTTAAACTTAATCTTGTGGCGGTTCAATGCGACCTAGCTATCATAATTACATGACAGAAAGCCTACCCAAGACTATTTAAGAACAATCATCATATTAAAATTACCAAGCTGTAAGATAAACTGGAAGTTGAACCGTGCCAGTAGCGATACTTGATTTACTTACTGCCCTACTGTGAGAGAGTACATATTTTCCTGAACTGTGACGGCTTAAGTTTTTCCTCACTGGATTAATAAACTTACTGGTCAGTTACTATCATCACGCATTGAAGGAGTTTTACCACTAGCGGAAGATTAAAGAGACCTCTTCATTTTTACCCCTGTGTCGAACTGTGTCAGTGCCATCCCATAAACTCCTTTTTATATAATAAAACACAATAACTCTTAGGCTTCAAGTCCGGCGATAAGTGAGAATAGTTGCTCTCAGCAAAACCTCGCAACATCTGGGGCGGGACACGGAAGTACCAGACCGTTTCATGTGTCAAGAGTGTAATTGCTGTTTATATAATTCTATTGGAGTGTCTGATGCTGTAATCGGTAAGTGTGTGAATATATGAGTGTAGATCCTCACGAGCGTGCATGAATGACAGGAAATTTAATCTTTTTTTGTAACCATTTTGTTAACTTGCTTACCTGGTAATATAATTTTCTGTATACCCTGCATTGTTCCGTTAAGTGGGATAGTTGATAATTTGTTAACTCTGCTTAAACCCCCTTCTTTTCATTTGCTTAGTAAAGGGAAGAACAATTGGGAAGAACAGGATTCTTTCTACCCCCCATACCTAATTTTGAAACACCTCTTTCAGAGTAATTAACTTCACTGTTAGGTTAACGTACCTATGTTCCTGATAACTATCTATCTTTGGACTGGGTTTATCTTTGTCTAATAAGCGGGACGGGCTTATTCGATACCAATTTTCTTCACCCCCCTCCTTGTTATTTACATTTTTCTGTACTTATGATAATTTTTGCTGTAAACACATGATTATTGTAGTGATTGTTTTTTTAACTTTAATAAACAACGTAAACTTAACTGTTACTGTGTTGGAATACCCAAAGCCCATAATTTCCCCTATTTGTTCAAGATAGTTTGTATCCACGTCGTCTGTGTGTTTGAAGCAACAAATCGGTGTGAGAGCAGGTGTGTGTCTGGAAAACTGGCAAATAATTGTTTGACCAGGAGAGCCTAAAGAGTAGATTGAGAGAAACGATTTGTCGTAATAAGTCTGTCTTTACTCTCCTCCAGCACTCTGTGAAGCAACTATTTACTCTCTACATTTCTATCACTGAGCTTTTCAACATCATTCTACACTCTAAACCAGACCACTATTTCTAAGACTCTTTCTCTCAAAATAAATTTACGACAGTACTGTAGACCTGTGGAACTTCATCTCATCTATACTCACAGCGAGCAACAGACCAGACAAGACACCTTACTTCATAGCCTTCGACATCCCTGGTGTCTATGGTGGTACATTACACGGCTACATCTTAGCAACAACATTAGACCTACATCTACATTCTAGTAGCCAGTAAAATCCACCGTTACACCCTCATGGTTTTGATTTTTGATGAGGTCGTCATTCTAATAACGTCTCTCACATGATATATTCCAAGTGTTTTATGATCTCCAGCCTTTACCTTCTGTGATCAATCAGCTCTGGTCATCTGAAAGCAGTAACACGTTTATGGCCCCTGATACAGAGCGCCCCCATCCCACAAATCTTTTCCTATTTATCAAATGCTACAGACTACAACTGCAAATATAAGCAGAATAAACGTGGAAGTAGAGCAGAAAATGAAAATATTAAAAGTCCTATACAATGTCAGTTTATCCTTGAACTAAAAAGGATACCAGTATTGTTTATAAACAAATAAGTCAATGGGTATTGTCAAATTTGCCACATTTAATAACATATGTAAATAACGTTTGAACTTTGTCAAAGTTTTGTTTTATTATAATAATATAATGATAACAATAACAATAGTAACAACCCCTCTAGTCATAACTGACCATAGGAATGCACCCCTGAGGTTACAGTCCTTGCTGCTTTTTCCTTGGTGTTCGTTTCGACGTTTTCTCTTCTGTTCTGGTTGCTGTGAGTGCTTATTTTCGTCCACTCTGAGTGGGCGCCGTAGAGAGCATCGCCACATCGTACAATCGGCAGCTTTAATTCCCAGGCTGCTGTATTTATGTCCATAGTATTCATGTCTCTTGCACACATTTTTGAACCTCAGCTGCGGTCGCCCAACTGTTCTTTTGCCATCTGCCAGTTGTCTGTTAAAATATATTTAGAGACGCAACCATCTTCCATGCAGCGGACTGTCGTAGATTTGTGATAGATGAATTAAGACTTAGATTTGGTCCCTTCTGAATAGCAATAGAAACAGGTGATAGTTCAGTGAGACATAAGAAGAAATAGATTTCACGAGTGAGATGGAGGAAATATATTAGAGTCGGTCTCTGACCCTCGAGATGATTTCTCTCAGTCAGCCTATCATCTACAACAGATTAAGATTTGTCAGACCGTCTAGTATTATATATATATATATATATATATATATATATATATATATATATATATATATATATATATATATATATATATATATATATCCCTCATATACACACACACATAAGTGACTACAATAGACGCACAGACGTGAAACTTTGACAATGGAAATATAGATAATTTGGAACGAGCTGACCGACACACTGATTAAGTTTAAGTGAATATTGATTATCAGAAGAAAATTCCATCACAACACATAAAAATTACATCAAGCATATACAAATAGTCATAAAGCCAATGAATTGCTACAAGAATGAAAGACCCATTGGTATGATCTTTTCCCTCAATGTATAGCCCACAGTCCTGTTAGAAGAAAAGTGATAGCCCCAAAGAGTCACGGATACATATGCTATAGTCTAAGATTTCCCTTTAAAGGTATGAACAGACTTTGATACTCTAATCTATCCTAACGAAAATATTGTTAGCAACAAAAACTTGCAGAAAGAAATTTAAGACAGCAAAATGGGTGCAAGAATACACCAATAAAGGAATCACTCAGTCCTGCATTCACTCTATTCAGTCAGCCGTGATCACTAGCTTGCATTCGTACTCACAGCTTTGGTAGCAACTTCTGGAAAAAATAATTTTTTAGGACATGCACATACAGAATCTCCAGGGTTAGCCTTGGCCAAGGGAACCCCAGCTCCACAAAGATAGGTTGAATTCACTACTTCAGGGAACGTTTCCTTGGTTATTATTATTTTAGGATATCTGTTTCTGATACATTATAATAATCCAGGCACGAACGTTAATAGCGAGCAAAGTGTCAATAGCTTAGATTTCTAGTAACTAGGAATGTCATGTCGGTGCCTTCTCTCAGTATAGGACTTTATTTGGTCACGCCACAATTAGTCAAGACTCCGTCGGAATGTTACTGATAGTAATATTTTACTTGCCACAAAGGATGAAATGTACTTGAGGTTTTTCTAAGGAAGAATTAAATCTGGCTAGATAGGCCCGTTACTTCATTTAATCTTAAAGTTCATGTAATGGGTACTCTTTCGTTCTGGATGCCAACGCAGTGCCAGACAGGTTTTACTTTATACACCCAAGTCTTTAAGAAAAAATGTTTTTATTCTTCACAGATATTTTTCAGTACTAAAACGCTGGTAGATTTGGGCTACCCCAGTTTCACTGAATAAAGAAAAACAACATATAAAATACTTATACATACTATTCACTTCGGTTATAACTTACATTATAGACTGGAAGCGGAGAGCTTGACTTATCGTTTAAAACTCCCGTGAAATAAGTTATATTCATAAAATCAATCATCATGAATTACAAATACATACGTATTTCGTCAATACTCAATGATGAATCAGTGCAGTTATAAGTTGATTTAAAATATTCTCGACTGATTACTAGCAATTTAATAAAATTTCTTTATAGCTGCATGAGTTTAAGCTAGAAATTATAATTTATTTTGCTATCCACTGAAACACGTCAGCTAGAGAATATATCAGACTTACAATTTAATTACTTCTGCACAGAAATCTAACTAGTAAAATGAAATAAGCAGTTAACACTGAATCACTCAACACTACTAGATATATAATATATTTACCTCCAGACAGAACTACAGGCGATCGCACAAACGTAGAATTATACGCTTATATTTATTGGTAGTCTAGAAGCTCGGCAAAATTTGTCGAGAACAAACTAAAACTTCGCTATACAGCTTATTTTCGTAGCATGAAACGACCTGTCTACTGCAAATTAGGAGAACAGAATGAAATCAATTTAAACTACGGGGTAGATATATGAAACAGACAAAGGATCGCACGCTATTACGAAAACCCAAAATAGCGCCGGTCTCTCTCTCTCTCTCTCTCTCCCCTCTCTCTCTCCCCTCTCTCTCTTAACACTTCATATTAACTTAGATGCTGGCCATAACTGCCAAAACGCGACTTCACACCTACTACGACATGTCTCATTTCTGAGCGATGCAGATTGACGCCTTCCGCACCTCACGCCGAGAAACTAGCCGAGGAAAACTCGTTACAGATGAAAATGTAGACAATTGTCTGCTCTCTCTGTCTGTCGAGAACGAATTCTCACACTATTCGTTCACATCCAGGGACTGACATTTTACGCAATAAAATGCGTTACTAGTATGAGAAAAGAAACGGTAAAAGTCAGAATGGGAAAGTTATCATTTGTCGCAAACGAACGAATGCGAAAAACAGGAAAAGGATAAAAGAGCGATAATAAAGTAGAGGACACGGGTAGAAAAGAAAAGAATATAGAAAATTTATTGATCATAAATCGCTATGCGACAATGTTATACTGTGCCTGTTCGACCTGTGCCATCATAAATCTGAAAAATAGTTATTTATTTCTACTGCTAACTAATCAAGTACAATCAAAAGAACAAAAATAATATATATATATATTATATATATATATATATATATATATATTATATATATATATATATATATAATATATATATATATATATATATATATATATATATATATATATATCAACCTGTCTTGTATCTGCAACAAAAAGAAATTTATTATTAGTTGGTGGGGGGGGGGGGCGCGCTGCAAAAGAATGATTGGTACACAGATTATATGCACCTAATGTTAATACACAACTATGTTGTCATTGTTGAACTATTCATTTCTATTATCATAGTGTTAATGCTTTTACACCGTATCACTTATATCCGTACTTAATATCACTAACTAAAAATGGTACCTACATTATCTATACCTTAACTAGTTGTGTTGATTTTTTTGTTGGAGCGCTCTTGTTTTCTAATGTCCACTTGTAACACGTAGATTTTCTACACCTTCCTAACCGCTGTGCTCCAGGTACTTTTGTTCTACACAGTACGTTACAGAAGTTCACACGTATTCTTGCTTGACAGGTGACGACGTACAGCTGCGATGACCTTTTCTCGGACAGGTCGTTGGAAAGAAGAAAAAAGTTTCGTCGCCTTGCTTGTGATTCGGTGTGGTGGTTCTCGATATCAACACGTTAAGCTGTCCACAATGTTGGTACTCAAAGACGTTCTGTTTCTTGCTGCTGTGTCTATTGTTGACGTTATTTTCTTTCTTGCTTCTCTGTTTATTGTCGATCTGGTGATTCTTGATGTCAACACTTCGAGTTGTCCACAGTGTGAAGTTGTTCTGTTTCTTGCTTCTGTATCTGTTGTTTACATTTTGTTTCTTGATGCGCTGTTTGCTGTTGACGTTATTTTGTTTCTTGATTCTGTGTCTATTGTAGTCTGCGTACCATCAATGCCTCTCTGCATAGCTGTCAATACTTCTTGAAGTTGGTCTCGGCACCAATTCTTTAATGTGTGACAGCCTGGGTCGCAATTCTATTATATGATGGGGCAGCGGTGGTAGCTGTATCAGTCTATCATGGTGTGGCCGCCTGCGCTAACAAGTGGTTACCTCACATGGCCGTTGCATGTCCAGGTTCTTTGCTTCATTAGCTAGCGATGATATGATGAATGATTACAAGTCACACACACACAGCAAGCGATGAGATAATGCCATAGTTAACTGAAATGGTTTATTTACATGTGTGTGTACCATTGCTGTCGCTCTGACTTCTACAATAGTGGTCCATCGCAGAATTATACAATGTGTAAGTTCTTCCTTTGATGTTATATAAATTACTTGGTAAAGTCTGGGAAAAAGAAGAGATACCAGCAGAATGGAAGGAAGGATATCTGGTTAAGTTGCCTAAGAAGGGAAATCTACAAGAGTGCACAAATTATAGAGGAATAATGTTACTATCAGTGCCAGGAAAGGTATTGAACAGGATTATCCTTGAGAGATTAAAGGAGTCCATAGACAAGAAATTGAGAGATGAACAAGCAGGTTTTCGACAAAACAGATCATGTACAGACCAGATAGCCACTTTGAGAATAATAGTTGAACAAAGTCTGGAATGGAATTCACCACTATACATCGGATTTGTGGACTACGAAAAAGCATTTGACAGTGTGGACAGAGAATCACTTTGGAAATTGATGAGGCATTATGGAGTTCCCCTGAAAATCATTAATTTAATAAAGAAAACCTATGAAGACATGACGTGCAGAGTTCTTCATGAAGGACAGCTTACAGCACCGTTTGGGATAAGAACAGGAGTGCGACAGGGATGCCTCTTGTCTCCATTTCTTTTTCTTGCTGGCAATAGATTGGGTTATGAGATCATCGACAACACACAACAGAAATGGAATCCAGTGGACTCTGACTAAGCAGTTGGATGATCTGGATTTTGCTGATGATTTGGCTCTCCTGTCCCATAACCGTAATCAGATGCAGGACAAATTGAAAACACTCGATGAGAGGTCACAGCAATTGGGTCTGAAAATACACAGGGAAAAGACAAAAATAATGAGAATAAATGCAGGTAATGAAAACAGGGTTGAACTTGAAGAAACACCAATACAAGATGTAGAATCATACACATATCTTGGCAGTAATATAGACAAAGTTGGAGGGACAGACAGCGATATCAAAATAAGAATACAAAAAGCAAGAGGAGCTTTCATTGCATTGGGAAATATATGGAGATCAAGAGAAATAGGATCCAACACGAAAATAAGAATCTTCAACTCAAATGTGAAGTCAGTCCTATTGTATGGCTCGGAGACATGGAGAACAACAAAGACAACAACCAAAAAGCTACAGACTTTCATAAATGGGTGCTTGCGTAGAATAGAGGGATTAAAATGGTATGACAAGGTTACCAATGTGGAACTGATGACAAGAACTGGACAAGTGCCAGTGGAACAAGAGATGAGAAGAAGACGATGGCGATGGATAGGACACACACTGAGGAAACCTGTTGATAGCATTACAAGGCAGTCCTTGTTCTGGAACCCCCAGGGCAAGAGAGGCAGAGGAAGACCAAGAAGTACATGGAGAAGAGAGTTGGAAACAGAGGTGAAAATGATGAGGAGAACATGGAAAGAACTTGAGATGATGGCACGTGACAGGAGGACTTGGCATGTGTTTGTTGAAGGCCTATGCTCCTTTGGGAGTGGAGGGTTATGAATGAATGAAGTTCTTCCTTTCCTCATTCTCTCTCTCGTTCAGTATCAAATCTACACCTTATGACCTTTTAACCATCAGTGATCACTCAGGTGCTATAGTCTCTATTTCTGTTCTTTCTTCCTTACAGTTTCTTAGATTATTGTTATATATCCTCTCAGTGTTCTGGTTATCTATTGATAGAACCGGACCTCTCCGGGGTTGTTACTTTCCCTTTCATCACTGAAGAATATGACTATTGTATGTATATGTATTAGATTTCACTCTACGTACTTTTTCCTTTTCTGAATAAAATCTAACTGACACCGTTTCTCCTTCTAAACAAGAATTCTCCTATTCAATATTTCGGGTTAATCATTACCCTAAACTCGTCTCCTTGTCCGTGAAATACTCATCACCTAAACTACTCGAGTACTGCCTTCAACATGGCTACTAGCGTACGTGCGATCTGCACTCTCTAACTTCACGCCTCTGGACAGCTGCTGAGAAAGCGTGCTTCATTGTATTATTTATTGTTCACCCCTTTCATGCGCATTATTGTTCGCGCATCCCCTTTTTTGTACTCTATCTGAACATTCTTATTTATCTGATTCTCATGATTCGTTCCCTTACTGCCACAACAGACTAGATAGCCACATTGAGAATAATAGTTGAAAAAAGCGTGGAATGGATTTAACCACTATACATCGGATTTGTGGACTACGAAAAGGCATTTGACAGTGTTGACAGAGAATCAGTTTGGAAATTGATGAGGCATTATGGAGTTCCCCTGAAGATCATTAATTTAATAAAGAAAACATATGAAGACATGACATGCAGAGTTCTTCACGAAGGACAGCTTACAGAACCGTTTGGGATAAGAAAAGGAGTGCGACAGGGATGCCTGTTGTCTCCATTTCTTTTCTTACTAGCAATAGACTGGGTTGTGAGATCATCGACAACAGAAATGGAATCCAGTGGACTCTTACTAAGCAGTTGGATGATCTGGATTTTGCTGATGACTTGGCTCTTCTGTCCCATAACCGTAATCAGATGCAGGACAAATTGAAAACACTCGATGAGAGGTCACTGTAATTGGGTCTGAAAATACACAGTGAAAAGACAAAAATAATTAGAATAAATGCAGGTATAACAGGGTTGAACGTGAAGAAATACCCCTACAAGATGTAGAATCGTACACATATCTTGGCAGCAATATATACAAAGTTGGAGGGACAGACAATGATATCAAACTAAGAATACAAAAAGCAAGAGGAGCTTTCATTGCATTGCGAAATATTTACTACTCGTCAAAAGTCAAGGGCCACCCTATTATTTTCAATACACTTTTATATAAGCGCAAAGAATGATTAAATGAAGGACGTTTTTAATACAAATGGGTGCAATATCTTCCTCTGACAGTCCGCTATGCACCTTAAGCATAAAAACAACTCATCGACAACCATGGTGATCACGTGCAATTTTGTTTGCTGACCATAAATTCACATTTTAAATATGTTTTTTCAAACTTCCGTACAACCAAACAGGTGAATTAATCGTGCTGATTGACATTACACGTGCAATGTCGAATTTTTGTGAACAGAGTTCACTCTTAATTTGTTTTACAATCATCAGACTTAGGGTAGTTTCATCACTTGCAAAAACCATGCCACCGAGATGACGTCTTGACACCTTACAAAGAATGAGGACTATAGCGTGGGTTGAAAGTGGTTTATCTGTCCGTGAGGTTGCTAGACGGCTTGCAGTGTCACACTCTACTATCCAAAGAATTTTGGAGAGATTTCAGGCCACAGAAAGTGTGGAGGATCGCCACCGGCCAGGTCACCCTAGATGCACCAATAGACATGATGACCGGTACCTCTTGTTGTCAGCCATGCGCCATCGAACAGTGACTTGTTTCACTCTAAGATGTCAGCTGAAACAAACTGTAAACGTTAATGTCAGTCAAAGCACCATTCGCAGACGTTTACATGAATTTGGACTGGCTGCTCGACGTCCTGCAGTCAGAATCCCTCTTACTCCTGCTCATCGCAGAGCCCGTGTTGCTTGGTGTCGCGAGCACATCCGATGGACAAGGCAACAATGGAGTCAATTTCTCTTCACTGATGAATCTAGCTTCACTGTGTCATTCAATGATGGCAGGATTTGAGTTTGGAGACGACCAGGCGAGCGATTTACTGATGACACAATTCGAGAGGTGGATCTTTATGGTAGGGGTTCTGTCATGACCTTGGGAGGCTTCTACAGACACGGCAGGACCCCACTCTACATCATCCAAGGCAACTTGACCGGCCCAAGATACCAGAACGAAATCTTGAGACCAATTGTTCAGCCTGCTGTGGAGGCCATAGGTGGTAATGCCATCCTCCAAGATGATAACGCTCGACCCCATCGAGCTCGTGTGGTGAATGTGTTTATTCAGCAACATGGGATCATCAGGATGGCGTGGCCAGCTCATTCACCTGACCTTTCTCCGATTGAGCACCTCTGGGATGTCATTGGTCGAAGATTGTCAACAAATCACCCCCTGCCAATGGATGTTGCACAGCTGACTGCATTTCTGCTTCAGGAATGGCAAGCTGTTCCTCAGGATACTCTTCTGACCCTTGTGGACTCGATGCGTCTACGCTGTCTTGAATGCTTTGCTGCAAACGGTGGTCATACCCGATTTTGAAATGTCTATTTGTCCAATATCTATTGTGTGACTTTTGAAAAGGTGGGTGACACACTTCACAGCTTCATTGCGTTTGAATGTGTGTTTCCATTTCTTTACGTGACATGTCAATTTGGTATTCAATAAATGCCGTTTTGACTGATACCAATTACGTTTATATCAGATTTGTTTTATGGTTTCAACCAAGGGTTTTCTAAGTGGCCCTTGACTTTTGACGAGTAGTATATATGGATATCAAGAGAAATCGGATCCAACACGAAAATGAGAATCTTCAACTCAAATGTGAAGTCCGTCCTATTGTATGGCTCTGAGACATGGAGAACAACAAAGACAACAACCAAAAAGCTACAGACTTTCATAAATGGGTGCTTGCGTAGAATAGAGGGATTAAAAGGGTATGACAAGGTTACCAACCGGGAACTGATGACAAGAACTAGACAAGTGCCAGTGGAACAAGAGATGAGAAGAAGACGATGACGATGGATAGGACACACACTGAGGAGACCTGTTGATAGCATTACAAGGCAGTCCTTGTTCTGGAGCCTACCAGGGCAAGAGAGGGAGAGGTAGACCAAGAAGCACATGGAGAAGAGAGCTGGAAAAGAGGTGAAAATGATGAGGAGTACGTGGAAAGAACTTGAGATGATGGCACGTGACATGAGGACTTGGCATGTGTTTATTGAAGGACTATGCTCTTTTGGGTGTGAAGGGTTATGAATGAATATTAGCCTGATGATGGTTGTTAGTATATTTGTGAATGTACTTGAGATTAAGGACCACTAGTGTAATTATAGTGGTCACGGAACTGTGAACCAGAGATGTCGAATTATTTCTTGTGTGTACAAATCTTCAATCAGAGGATACACACATTAAAGTGTTCACGGAACTGTGAACCAGAGATGTCGAGTTATTTATTTTTTGTATGTACAAATATTCAATCAGAGCACACGCGCATTATAGTGTTCACGGAACTGTGAACGATATGTCGAGTTATTTCTTGTGTGTACAAATCTTCAATCAGAGCACACACGCATTATAGTGTTCACGGAACTGTGAACCAGAGGTGTCGAGTTATTTCTTGTGTGTACAAATCTTCAATCATAGTACGCACTCATTTTAGTGTTCACGGAACTGTGAAAGAGGTGTCGAGTTATTTCTTGTGTGTACTAATCTTCAATCAGAGCACACACGAATTATAGTGTTCACGGAACTGTGAACCAGAGATGTCGAGTTATTTATTGTGTGTACAAATCTTCAATCAGAGCAAACACTCATTTTAGTGTTCACAGAAATGTGAACCAGAGATGTCGAGTTATTTCTTGTGTGTACACATCGTCAGTCAGGGATTTTTAACGTGCGCAACTTGCACACGGTACCTCCTGTTTTTCGCCCTTATCCGAGAAGGCTAGACATTCAACATCACTACCCAGTAGATAAGGGAGGAGTATGCCATCATTAGGAATCCCTAGTGTTGAAAAAAATTCCATCAAAGATATTCCCTGTACAGAGAGTGAACCCGGGACCTTCAGAGTGAGATGCGGATGGCATACCTATTGCCATTCCCCTCCCCTCTGATATTTTAAAAAGCTGGAACTAGTTACAGTAAAATGTTTGAAAGTTAACGTAACATGTCCTGACAATATGTAGTTCTATCAATATTTGATAATGTCCACTTATTATTTTGCTGCACTCGCCTATAATTAATACAATGAAAACAATACAGATGGTAAAGAGCAGCCAGAAAATTCAAAGAAATGTCAAGTCACGCAAAATATACGTGTCACACTCGCTTTAATTTTTTTTTAATTTTTTTTTTTTTAAATCGTACGCCCGTCTATTACTGGAGGTGAAATCTCCGGTTAATATGTCTAACCTGAGACTGATTTTACGTGAGTTTCCCTATTTTCCCTGTACAATGGCAGACGTCCTCTCGCTATTCAGGCAGATACTCGCCAATTTCGGAGGTGCTCGCTTCTTTCATAAATGAGATTTCTAACTATACAATTATCCCCAATTCTTTTCTTTCCTTTTCTTTTGATCCTTAACCGCCGACCGTCAAAGCAATCAGTGGACATCACGCCTGGTGGCGTCTTGTAGTTCAGCAACAAACTGCTTCCACTTTGTTCAGTCTTCGGCTGTCCTTCGTACAGTGTCCCAACATAATCCGGATGTCTGTCCCGCATCAAAGTTGTTTTCATTTGTTGCTGTTTCCGTAACGGTTCACATTTTTAGCATAGAACAGGGGTGTCGGCCCTGTGCTTTAAACCCTCAAGCTGAAGGTCAGGGTACCAGCTTTTGTCAGACCTATTCCCACGCAGACCTGTCCAGCTTGATTGAACCTATTTATTACAAATAAGGGAGGGAAACCTGAGGCCTGTAAACAGTAAATTAATATGAAACAAATATAAAGGTATGTTATCAGGCACTCACAGGAAATAAAGAAGTAGAACACCAGACAACAGAAAAACAACAGACATGAGTGGCTTACCCAGGATTTGAACACTGGACCTTCCGTGCGACAACCCCGCCTAGCCATGCAAGCGAATCGCACTATCCGCTCTGCCATCTACGCATCATCAAATAAAATGATGTTTCAATGGCAGGTCAATAGTGCGAACCACATTACACGACACCAGAAGTCCTCCATGGGCAGTTCAGCCTATTAATGACGCAATCACTTCTGTTGTATTTCTATGTGCCTGATAACATACCTTTATATTTGTTTCATATTAATTTACTGTTTACAGGCCTCAGGTTTCCCTCCCTTATTTGTAATAAATGTTTGTACAATACCAAACCTACCCACTATCCTGTTCTCACTGTTCTAGTCTACTATCATTTACTGGACACAGTATTAAGGTCCTAAGGGTCTTGTTGGATTTGGCCTATACTGCTTGATAGAAATACAACAGAAGTGATTGCGTCATTAATAGGCTGAACTGCCCATGGAGGACTTCTGGTGTCGTGTATTGTGGTTCGCACTATTGACCTGCCATTGAAACATCATTTTTTGATGATGCGTAGATGGCAGAGCGGATAGTGCGATTCGCTTGCATGGCTAGGCGGGGTTGTCGCACGGAAGGTCCAGTGTTCAAATCCTGGGTAAGCCACTCATGTCTGTTGTTTTTCTGTTGTCTGGTGTTCTACTTCTTTATTTCCTGTGAGTGCCTGATAACATACCTTTATATTTGTTTCATATTAATTTATTGATTGAACCTACCAGGATTAAAACTCCCGCTGGCTCTGAGGGTTGTCAGGGTACGCAAGCTGTCATACCGCTACAAAGTATTGGTACCATTGATGGAGTTACAATTTGTCCGCAATAGTTCACGTTTTTCTGCAATTGTTAATAACTCCCTCGTGAACGACATATATTAATATTATTACCTGAGTTGAAATATCTGATAATTTGTGTGATAATAACCTTTAACTGGTTTAAATTGTTCTTAATTACATTTTGTCGTAAATAATATAATACGCACATAAAAATAAAACAAAGTGCAGACTAAATTAACTGTCATAATTCATAACACGGCGCTCCCGAAAAAGCATAGGCCTTCAACAAACACATGCCACGTCCTCCTTCACTTGCCATCATCTCTAGTAGTTTCCACGTTCTCTTCATCATTTTCACCTCTGCTTCCAGCTCTCTTCTACATGTGCTTCTTGGTCTACCTCTGCCGATTGATTCAATAGAATACCGTGTTGTCCATCTGAGAAATCAGTCTCGGGCATTCACACACAGGCGATAATGAGATAATCGTTCCCGCTGTCCCGTCTCGGTATCAATAGCACCGATAACCTGTCTGGGGAAGACAATATTTGAAGGTAGCATCTGGATATCAAATATGTCCACAGATTTGATTGTGAGTTGGCGGAAATATTACGTCTTATTATAAAGAGATCACGCGTTGGAATATTAAATGTAATATTTTAAAACACGCGAGGAAGAATATAGATTATAACACCCCAACCCAGATAGTGCTAAAGAACTAACCATTGGTTTAGTTTGAGAGCTGGAATAAACACTGAATTTCACTGGAAAATTCGGCACAAGCAAAATCTGTGATTTGAACTGGAAACGCAAAATAAAATCTAGCGAAATCAGAGACACAGATCAGACTGCATTGCAACTTAAAACTAGCGACTCCCAGAAGCCAGAGAGAGAAGAATTGGACTAAGAATGCCTATATTATAAGCGACAGACTGAGTATTTGGGAAACTGTAAACCTTAAAAACGTAAGCCCGCCTTTATAAATACCAAGACTTGGAACATAAAAGGATCAGGACAGCTCGAAGTATTTGGGAAACTTTCAAACTTAAAAAGGTAAGCTCACATTTATAAATACAAAGACTGGAGTCCTAAGGAATCAGATCACCCGTCAAAAGAGGAATCATAATATTACCAGATCAAGTGAATTTCAGAACACCCGTCATAAGAGGATTACTACCATTTCCCAGATCAAGTGATTCGCAGAACACCCGACATAAGAGGAATAACTATAATTTCCAGGCCAAGTGATTCGAAAGCATACAACCTAAACTGCTTGAGTCCATTCTAAACTTAGCAGTAATGAACATCACATGTGCCTCAAGTGTATCATATCGTTTTGTGAGATAAATGTAAAATGTTAATGTTAGTTCAGGCACAAATCATTATCGCGCTGTCCAGACACATTTTCCCAGCTTAATACCCAGAAGAATACTGGCAAATTATAATCATCTTCCTTGAGCTACTCTCTGTACTCAAGAATTTAATTCTTCTAAGGGATTAACAAAAGTGGGTGGATAACAAAGAATGTGAATGTTAAGCTTCCAGCTCAGTGTACTTGGCAGAGGTATTTGTCCTTTCTATTTTTTTCAAAAAAAAAGAGATCGTGGTTACAAGCTCTTAGACGGTTTGAAGTACTAAGTGTCCTACGCCTCTAGTGTGAGAGAAGCACATCAACAGTGACCGCCTACATTGGACGAGTTATGTGGAGAAGTGCACTCATAACCAAAAAGAAGGGCAAAAACAATGGCTGCAGGACTCACCTAGATCAGCTAAGTCCTGATTAAAAGGCATCAGGAAAACGGACTTTTATCACTCCCATATTAAGTCTCATTGAAGACGCTTTCATCGAAATTTTCATCAATCATTCCATATTTATTTTAACCTGTTAAATTTGTTACATGTTATTTTAAAACTAAACAAACATAGCTGGAAGATTGGAAGTGATCACTACCTGCTTACAATCAAAAGAACAACTCAAAGAGTTGCTCAGTCTAGGAACTGCCCAACATCACGCAAGAAACTAAGTAAACGAACGGGAGAAATGAGCATTAAGACCTACAAGCTGAGAGAGCCAGAAATTAAGACCATATATCCTGGGATTATTGTCGCTGCGATGAGCAACACAGAAGAACAACCTGATGACTTGGAAACCCCCTGGTTTAAATTCAAGGACATCATAAAGACAGCTGCTGCAGAATCATGCGGTGAAGTCCGACTTGGGAACAAGAAAAAGATGACACCTAGGTGGACAGAGGAAGTCAAAGAGAAAATAAGAGAGAAAGAAGAAAATCGCATGGAAAAAATACTTAGGAGCTAAAACACAACAGGACAAATGGAGAAAAATAGAGAATATGTGACACTCAGAACAGAAGCAAAGAACAAGGTGCTAGCAGCAACACAGAAGTCCTGGGAAGAATTTGGAGAAAAGCTAGAAAAAGATGCACAAGAAAACCAGAAATTGTTCTATAAGACCCTAAAGAACACGATAAAGGAAAAACAATGCCCTCTCAAATGGATAAAGGACAAGCAAGGCAAATTGCTTACTGCCCCGAAGGAAGTAATGGAAAGATGGAAAGAATATTTCTCAGAACTCCTTGATGGTGAGCAAGGTCAAGCATCAGAAATGATAACCACTAGCCCAGAAGAGAAAACCAATGGTGGTGAAGATGACATAAAGATGGAAGAACTGAAGGCAGCACTGGAGAAAATCAAGATGGGCAAAGCAGCAAGCCATGATTGTATAACACCAGAAATGGTTAAGTACATGTGAGCATCAGGCGACCTATTACTCTTAAGGGTCCTACAGGCAGCGTGGTGCAACAAGACCATACCAAAGGATTGGGAGATTGCCATCATAACATCAATTTTCAAAAAGGGTGACAATCTATAATGTGGAAACAATAGAGGCATATCACTATTCAGTGTCCTAGGTAAAATCTACTCTAGAATCCTAGAGCAGAGACTCCGACGCCTAGCTGAGCCACAACTGGATGAGGTTCAGTGCGGATTCCGAGCAAACCGAAGTACTCAAGACCTAATCTTCACACTCAGACAGCTGAGTAAAAAGGCCCTTGCGTATAAGAGTGAGATCTATCTTTGTTTTATAGATCTTAAAAAGGCGTTTGACAGGGTCCCCTGGAGCAAACTTTGGGACTGTTTGGCAAGGAAGAACATTCCAGCACCTCTGATTCATGCTATACAGAGCTTCTACAAGTCTTGCAGAAATTATGTGAGGACAGCAAACCATAAGTCAGAGGAGTTCAGAACCACCACTGGTGTAAGACAAGGTGATATCCTGTCACCTTATCTTTTCATACTCCTCATGGACGATGTCATCAAGGCATGTAAGGAGAGAACAAGAAAGTATTCAGTGGGGTACTGGAAGATGAGACAGGTCTGTATTTCAGAGCTGGCATTTGCTGATGATGTTGCCCTGATTGCTAAATCAGAGGCACATCTAAATCCAACCTGCAAGTCTGGAAGGAAGAGCTGGAAAAGAAAGGGATTGTCACAAGCAGCTCTAAAACAAAATCCATGGTGAAATCATTAGAAGAAAGAAGACAGCAGATTAAGCTGGGAGAACAGGTCCTGGAGAGGTCGACCACTTTAAATACCTTAGAGCTATTATAGATCGAAAGGAAGGCATAAAAGAAGAGTTGGCCACTCGAAAATCAGCAGCTAGGAGATTTTTTCAGGCCATAAATCGAGGATTCCTCAGCAAGAGAGAGGTTGGTAAGAAAACGGATAAGGATGTATACCGCTCCACCTATGTCCCAGTCTTGACATATGAATGCGAGTCATAGGCAATGACTACAACCCACACAAGACAGATCCAAACCTCAGAAATTAGGTATCTGAGGAAGGTGGTTGAAATAACAAGAATAGACATGGTCCGCGACCAGACGATATGTCAAGGCCTAAAATCCCACCCACTGCAGACCCAAGTAGAACAGTCCCAACTAAGATAGTTTGGCCATGTCTGTAGAATGGGAGAAAATCGGCTTCCACGACAAGCATGGAAAACAATGAGCCAGGGATCCAGACCCACAGGACGACACAGAGTCCGCTGTGATGACAACATTAGACATTCTTTGAAGGACCGAGGACTAGAATGGAATCAGGCCAGGAGGAAGACAGCCGATAGGATAGTCTGCCGCCCTCTCTTCCAAACCTCTGCACCTCACGATAGAAGGGGAACGACTAAGTAAAAGAGCATCAACACTGACCGCCTGCATTGGACGAGTTATGTGGAGAAGTGCAATCATAATCAAAAAGAAGGGCAAAAACCACGGCTGTAGGACTCACCTAGATCAGCTAAGTCCTGATTAAAAGGCATCAGCAAAACGGACTTTTATCACTCCCATATTAAGTCTCATTGAAGACGCTTTCATCTAAAATGTCATCAATCTTTCCACATTTATTTTAACCTGTTAAATTTGTTACATGTTATTTTAAAACTAAATAAACATAGCTGATTCGGTTATTACATGTATGCATGCAAACGTAAGAGCACGACTATTTAATATATACATCTAGTCATATATTTACCTCCAAACAGAGCTATACCATTATAAGAGGAAATTCGCTGAATTAACTCAGCTGGGGGCTTGAACAGGCTAAAACCATTGCTTACATTCTTCACAAAAGGCGACGGATCAGGTATAAGTTAACAATTGTTCAGCCCAATGCAACATTGTTCTTGACTTCTGAAAATATCTAGTGAAAATTCCGTTAATGTAGAAGCGTCATTACCCTGCTTTGTCTACATCTGTGCCAAGAGCAATATTGTATGAAGGTAGATATTCGGATGGCAGATAATAAGTTAGCTTTGCTAAGACACATTCAGCATTGTTCTTGATTTCTGAATATCTTGTGAAGACTCTTTCAATGTAGAAACACCATCATCCTTCTACTTGCATATCTGCCAAGAGTAATCTTGTACGAAGGTAGATAACTTTGAAGACCTACATTAGATACTCTGGGATTTGGTCATTGTTGGACCATCACTGCAGAGCAAAGGGAGGTAACCCGTCACGCTTGGCGGTCCTCGTCCCGGATAAAAGAACCTGAAAGAACCATTAGACGCCACTGACATAAATTTCAGATTTACTGACAGAATATTGTTAGTTTTATTTTAGATAGATTTGATCCAGGGCCGGCCCTAGGAATTTTGCCACCCCATGCAGTACCATACCTTGCCGCCCTAGCCCAACCTCAAATTAACGTTTGAAATGTTTAAAACCATTATGTTAAACAAGCTTCAATATTTATTTCATGGCCGTTAACCTAATTTAAATAGTACCATTAATAATAACGTATTGATAAAGTGATGAAAATACTGTATAGTCATAAAATAAACCATTGACTTTATTAGAGACAATTATATGAAATAAATGTAGTTACATTACTTCATATAGGGGATGCTCTTCTCATGTGGAACGATGAACTGTTGAGTCACAAACACTTAACTTTAGTATGTACATGTTTCAGCACTATTTTCACATTACTTGAAATTATATTGTTTGAATATAAACAAAAAAGCTGAAAAATGCTTAAAAAGACACTTTTCTTGCTCGTATTTGCAAAATCAGAAATAAAGTCTGCGTAGTCTAATTCTTTACCGATTTCATGTTCAATTGAAATCATGGCACGTCCTTCCAATCTAGTTTCGGCCATTGTTGAGCGTAGATAAGTTTTAATGAGCTTCACTTATCTTCACTTAGCTTTTCAGAACGAAAAACTACGCTCATCACTTGCTCCGTTACAGCCAAAGTTAGTAATAGCCTTAAGGCTATAGCGACATTAGGAGCGATGTTATTTTCAATAATATAACGAAGAACTTCAATTGGTGGTGTATTTTCTGGTACTAATTTGGATACTACTTTCAGTTCATCACATAACTCAATGGCATCAATGTCTCTATTTTCTTGATGCGTTAAAACTCCTTCTAGGTTTTTACATTTGTTTAAGAGCTCATTTGTCGTCTGAGATTTCAATTTAGGGATGTTATATAAAAAGGAAAAATGTGAACAGTGATGTTCCAAATTCTCGAACCTTTCTTCAACAGAATTGGTTGCAACATCAATAATAAAAAATAAAAATTTAATTTTGAATTTAGTTTTGGGATCCAAAATAGGTTCATCTCTGGTTTCATAGTTGTATTGCTTTTTCTGCCGACGCACTCTAGTACATTCTAACGTTGGTATCAAACCAGGATCAGCTTCAACTTTCTCAGCTAATGTTGTAGCATCAACAAGAAAATTTTGAAATGATTCATCATTTCTGAGATTCTTAAGGTTTTGGAGAACATTTCTCAAAGTTGTTATGGCACTAGTCAATTCCATTTTTATGCTTTGCAACAGTTTACTAGCAACATTAATTTCGTTTAAAACATAGTGCCATATAACCAGACAACATAAACATTTAAAATCTCTGAGTTTTAGGGAAAGGGTTTCAGCTTCATGTCTCGCCATTTTGTCTACTGACTCGTCATCAGAAATTTCTATCAATGCATCATAAAATTCCTCAATATAATATCTTAAAGGACGAATGGCCTCGATTCTAGATTCCCAGCGAGTTGTACTTAGTGGCTTGGGCGTTAGAGTTGTAATATGTTTCTTAAGGATTCCACAGCGCAGTGTTGACGCTGAGAAAAACACAAACAATTTCTGAACCGTTTCAAAAAATAGAACCCCTTCTCAAGATGACATCGCGGTAACATTGACCTCCACGTTGAGAGAATGAGAACAGCTAGGGATATAAAAAGCTCTCGGGTTCAAGTCCCTCATACGTTGTTGAACTCTTGAATGTTTTCCTTTCATATTTGATCCATTGTCATACCCCTGGTCACGCATGTTTACGATTGGAATATTCATGTCTGACAATTTTCTTAGAATGCAGTCGGTTAACGCTGAGCCTGTAGTGGCTTCTACAGCAATGAAACCAAGAAAACGCTCATGAATGTTGATATCATCTGGATTCGTGTGACGTATAATGGGACAAGAGCCTACAGTAATCTGACAGTCTTCGCAACCTCGTAGCATTCTATGATTTGCTAGCTAAAACCACCCATTTACTGCCTGTGTTTACTTACACAAGCGTAATTTTTCATCCCCCGCCTCTTTTCTTTGAACATAAGCAAACGAAATGTTTACAAACTTTCGTGATCTGCCCGTCATAACAGGTAGCGAATCAGGTTTGTTTACTTTGTCTTCTCACGCGAGCTTTTCTGTCAATCATACGATACCTGACAGGCCGCACGTGAAAAAACATGAAATTCTATGAAGTCTACGTAGGGAAATCAGGATTCCCCGAGTGTGCTTTGAAGTAGACTCACGGGTAAATCTTCGAGTGACCCGTTAGACGTAAGAATTCTTCTGATGTCGATTAGCAACGCCCGACAGATCGACCGTAAAGCATTTATCTTGGGAACTCTGTTTCTGATTCTCTTGTTGCACACAGTAACGTGAAAAGTGACATCATCTATATATCTGAGAAATATAATGATATAACCTGTGTCTTCTTAAACCTACTGTCAGTTGTCACCCAGAATTTTTGGATAGTCTAAGCACGCAGTTCTAGAACCATCTTGTTAAATGAGATATTAGCAATTCGTGGGGATTTTTCATTCTGATTTCCGGTAATAGAAATTAGTGCTTACGTTTTTTTAAGTGTTAGTTTACCATTATAATTCACTTAGATTTTTCTCGCTGTTAAAACCCAGTGAAATAAAATAACATGTAGCGATTTCATACCAGAGAATTAAACTGTTAATTTTCTCCACACGCTTTCTCACACGAGAAGAGACGGTTTTAGCTGACTGGGCTTATAGGATAACACGTCTGATAGTGATAGTAAAGAATTCACGCTCTATTTCATTTTGTGTATTTATTATAAGTGCCTATTATTTAATGCCATACGATGACTAACAGACGCCGACAATATAATAGCTATTAACGACAGGCGATATTTTGTGTAAGTGCGCATATGGATGATTAAATAATAATTAATATTGTAAGCTGACCGTGTAAGCGTAAAGGAAAACACCGTGTGCCTTTCAAATTTAATCAGGAATGACGGAGTGGAGAAGAGATCGTCTGGTCCCCGTCTGTGTGCGTAGATATAGGATTAGCATAATTTATATATATATATATATATATATATATATATATATATATATATATATATATATATATATATATACGGTTTTTCTTATATTCCTAGTAGACCTGATCAAGGGCGTCCAGAGGTCTTTTCTTTTTTCTGACTGGTTAATGTTGTCCTTTTTTCTTGACCACTTCATCACCAATGTCATTGGTGAGCGAGTATCTGCCATAGATACAGGAGAAAAATTTTAACTTATAATTTTAACTGGACTTACCATACCCAGATATTTTTCCAATTTTTACCAGCCCACTAGGGTATACAAAAATAACATTTATTCCCTACTTCTGACAGTCGTATTCACGCGGATTTATCCAGAAAGTTACGCTGTTTCAGAATCGGCGTCCTCAACATAGAGTCAGCCGACAGGATTATCACCATTTATCAACTGTAAAATGTTTTTAGCAGCCAGATGTTTCCCAATACTTGTAGTATTTTCCTCTTTTAACTGTGAACCGCAAGAGCACGCTCCAACATCAACTATTTGCGGTGACATTTTGTTCGTCCTGGAAAAACCCACACCAGATTCAGCGTTCACCTCACTAGTCTTTTTGTTTATTTAGAGGATGGACTAGGGCCAATTTGGGAAGTAAACCTGATAATACATATATGCAGGGAAATTGTATTTCCAAGTGATATCACCAAGAGTAGGTAAGAGTGATTGAGTGGCCACTGTATGAAAGAGTGCGTGAGTATTTTTCTTTGTTTCAGGGAATTTACCAACATTGGATTTGCTTAAACTTCTTTACTTTACTGGATAGCATATAGTAGGAACTTGGTTACTTTACTGTCTACTCTGTAACATAGTGCTAACCTTCGACCTTTGGGTTATTAACTTTTGGGTTCTTTTCTCCATAGGGATATTGTGCATTTAGTCTGCTATTTCATATGTATGCAAATCTGATTTTATTTGATTTTTCTTTAGATATTGGTGTTGTCAAGTTTAAATGATAATAAACAACAAGAAATATTACTTTGTGTGTTGGTTAGACCCATACCCAATTAACAGTAGTTTTTCACGCTTGTGTGTCTTGTTGTCACCTAACTGTGTGTGTGTGTGTGTGTAGCTAAACTTATATTTATATGTATAAGGAGAGCAAGGTTGTCTTGTACTAAATTACAGTCGTATAGATAGGCTGGACTAGAGAATATTACTCATTCCAGAGACATATCTTTCTCCTTAAGCTAAACCCCGTGAAATCTATTTCTCACACCTTTTCTCACGTACCTATCACCATCCACTCTACTCAGATCGGCAAAAGAATAACTCACAACTTATCAGTACGACAATTCGTATTAACAAATCTTACAATTAGTGTTAATTGTTCAATGTGACTTACATCGGAGTACAGTCTGCAACTTTGCTATAATATTTAGCTTTCTCCACCATAGAAATTATTTCTTTTTTTATGGTTCCAGAGAGAAGAGCAATCAATTCACTTTTAATGTTTTTCTCAATGCAATGTTGGATCGATTATCGAGCTACTCTCATTAAATTTTCACACATAGCACTATCAAAACTGGCAATCAGTTCAACAAGCTTTAAACAATTTCCATTGTCAGGGTCCTATAATTTATCAGATGTTCCACGAAATGGCAAGCATTGTTGGCTCAAGAACACGAAAATAGCAATTAGGCGTTCTATTATGCTCCTCCAGTGTCGAACTTCTGAATTTAATAACGTTTTTGCATTGAATCAATTGTCTGTACGTATTTAAGCCTGAACGATAATTCAATCCACTTTGGATAGGACTCCAAGTGGTTTTTAGATTTTTCGTGTTCATTAAGATACACATACAAATGACCCCAATCATTATAACCATCAGTAGTGAGTGACATTTTGTTAAAGGAAAACAACTTACACCAGAAACAAAATACAGAATCTTTTTTTCTAAATACACTTATCATGACCGATTAATATGTTCTCCATTGCTTAGCTCCCTAGTGTAAACATTTAGTCAAAATTTCCGACCATTAAATTGCGCAGAAAAACGAAATCATTTTTTGGTCTTTCTGGCAAGCCTTTTTTACGATTTCCAGTCTTTCGGTATCGCTTAAAGAAGGATTCCATCTTGCCGGATCAGTGTACATCTCAAGTTCATAACTTAAATCTTTGGAATTGGAAACGGTCAAATCAGTCTCATTTTCGACATTGTTAGTAATATCTACGTTACTGGGGTCCGAGTTAGAAGTACTTGCCATGATCTCATAATCATTTGTTTCGGTACATTTGCTTATTTTCTTCTGTCCTACATCAGCTGTTTCAGGTTTTAGATATTTATGTAAAGCCCTGCTTTGTTTTTGATTATCGCGTTCTTTTTCCAGTTTCCGTTTCCGATATTCGGCACCTGATAGTTTTTTCTTTTATCGGACATTATATCTATTTGAATATTATAACTGTTTTAATAAACCCTACAATAAAATGTATTATTTAGTAATGAATGGAGGCTCAAGCATTGTACTAACTTCCATAAAACGTTGAAAAAACGTATTTATCACTGTAACACATAGCACACTAACACTGAGCAAAATCAACTTCATTGAAAACACACTCGAAAACAACTGAAACATTCGAGCCTCCAACATGGAACGGTCGATAAAAAAATCAATACTTAAGTAGCCAATGATTGGCTAATCTGGGTCACGCGAAATTGTCATTGGTTGAATTGAACAAGCTGCATCATATTAAGAAGTGAGGGAAACTGCTCACTGAACTGACTGGGAATCCCGAGACAGTGTATATCACGTGATCTCTGGTCACAAGAAAACATTCTCACAGGGATGTACAAAGGCATCTCAAGGCGGAATATTTGGCGGGATTGTACAAAAAAAGTTATAAAAAAAAATGTGCCGTGGCCCCCTCCCCCCCCCCCCCCCCCCCCCCCCAAAGCTTGCCGCCTCGTGCAAATGCACGTGTTGCACCGTCGGTTGAGCCGGCCCTGATTTGATCATACATGTTTCCATAAACAAGTAAATAATTCGGTGAAAAAAGAAATTAAATAGAATAATTTAATGTGATAAAAAGTAAATTTTCTCTAAAGTAATTTAAAGGTGGAAAAAGAGTTCACTTGCTGAGACGTAATTTTGTTGTTGTCGTTGTTGTTGATTTGATAATTGTAGTCAGCTAGTATTTATAACTTAAAGCTGCTAATTTTATATTAGTTAAGTAGCAATTGCAATTTTCATGTAGCCTGTAATCAGTTTTCTGGCACAAGAACGGCCGAACGACATAATCTCCACACATTTTTACTTAAATGTTGCTAAAGATATGAGTTTGACCTGCCGAGATTTAGTTGACTTTGTCGATAGGTTCAGAATAGGACCAGACCAGGACAGGGCGCAGAAAGAAGGTTAGAAAGAGAAGAGAAGAAATAGCACAGGGCGCACGAAACCGAAGAAGAAAAGGGGAGAGCATTCGTAAAGGAACAGGCCGAAAGGGCAGAAAGAAGAAACAGGCCGATAGAGCCCACGCCATCAGAATGAAAGAGAACGATGGTAGAAAAACAGATTGTGGTTCCAATGCTAATGGGTCGGGAAGCTCCCAAGGTAGTAATGGGGAAAATAGCTCATGTGGTTGCGCCTAGTGCGGTCTCTTTTCAGTTAGAGGCTTCAGAGGAAAGACATCTATATCTCTAGGTTTGAATCCTTAGCTGATATCTATGGCTGCAGAGAGAGAAATACAACATGAAGAAATCCTAGAGTCTAAGGGGTTCAGCTTATGATAAATTTCTGAAAATGTTCAGCAAAGAACAGAACTACTATGACATGTTGAAGAAGGCTTTGCTTCAGCGGTTTCAGCTGAATGCAGAGACATTTCGTAGCAAGCTTCATGAGGCTAAGAGGCTGAAGGATCAGTCGTTTAAGCAATTTGCTGCACGACTAGAAACGTACTTGGAGAAGTGGGGATCCCTCAGATCATTCGATGAATTTTATGAAGGGCTGCAGATGATTATCGTGGACCTTTTCAAGGGCTCACTCACTCCTGACATGAGACAGCTCCTGGCGGAGAAGGGGCCGAAACTCTTGAACAGGTGGTGTTTTTTGTTGATAGATACCAGAACGCCCAGGCTGAAGTGAAATCCGGCTGAAATACTCTTACACGATAATCACCCTAAAGGAAAGGATCACCCTAACCCTGAATCCAAGAGTACGAGCAACTCAGCACACAAAACGACCAACAACCCCAGGACAGCACCATGCAAGAACAGAGCAATTCAGCTCAGGGAACTGGAAGGCGATGATGTAAATTGTGTAGAAACGATTCACATTTCATATGAGACTGTAAGAGGTCGAAAACAGGCTCTTATAACGTTGCATGTCTTTTAACGATAACGACAGGGAAACGATTGCAGCAACGCATCTGGAAAAGACTAATTTTTCTCCTGTATCATCACTAGTCATGTCAGTCATTTAGTATGGTCTGGGAATATTCACGCTGTCAATATCACAATGTAAACTAATGGAACGCATTCAAAATGAAGGAATGCGTGTAGTATTGGGCTGTACTCGAGATATTCCCATCGTGATGATGCGGTACATGCTTGGATTACTATTGGTTAGATCCAGATATTCGAAGGCCCAGTCAAAAGCCTATATACGAGTAACCACAGACAAAAGGCACCCCCTCCATGGAAACATAGCTGACATTACTAAGGGAGTGGGATTAAAGCCGGGGATGTCATAGGTGACAGAGGTAACAATTAAGCAGGTGACCATAGTTGAAAATGTGCTCAAAGGGGAAGAGTGGAGTGAGTTATATAAGAACTGGACTAATTACAAACAGGTCATAATCAGCCTTTGTAATGAGTGCAGAGCTTGGGCCAAATTGAGTGCAGAGCTGGAAAGTAATCAACTGATAATTGATTAAGAAGTAACATACATTGTAGAGACCCTATCTTCAACATCAGAATCATTTTACAGCAGTATTCAAAATGGCAGAGGCAGCTGTAAATACATTTAGTTCACATTGATAAGGCATTTGACAGCAAACACAACAGAGTTCTATGGAAACACTGAGGACTTATGGAATCCCTAGGTGCATGATCTCAATCATTAATAACATGTATGTTAATTTCACACACTCGCATCAACACATCCAAGAACAAACATCACCAAAACTGCCATTCCGTGGACTCCAGAAGGAAAACGAAGGCCACAATGGGGAAGAACTGAGACAGAGATGCTAAGCATCAACCACAGCTAGGGCACGACACGAAGAATGGCAGCAGACCGAGCAAAGGGGAAACGTTTTGGTGCTGCCCTACATACGCCACAAGAAAATACAAACCAATAGAATGTCCTATGAAAACGAGGCGCATAATACAACACCAAGAAATCCACAAGAAATCTGTGTTGCTGACTAACCTTCTTTCTTCAAATTAAACCTTTAGAATGATGTGACGAAATAATCAGGAAAGTCATATTTACCTGTGCCGTCCTGTAATTCATTTTGTGCTCTTCACTTTAATATTTTCCCCACCTCTGTCAGTATTTGGTATTTTTGGTTCATTGTTTACACTCCCTTCCCTCAATTCCTGTCAAAACTTCAGCGATCATCTTTGATGATTAGAGTAAAATCACTTTCGTTTGAACCCATATTGACACCTTGGATCTGTAGGGAGAAATGTGGTTTACTAAGCCATAGTTCATTTCCAAACAGACAGTGGGAAGAAGCAACCGGATTAGTAAATAAACAACCTTGGCATGACCAAAGCAGATACTCTAATCACTGAAAATAGTTTCTTTCGGACCAAGCTTTTGATAGTGTTGGCTAGACCGGGTAATTGACATAACCATTTCCGCAGACTTGGGGTAAGCAATGGTTACGTTAAGTGTCCATCTTGAAAGAGATTACCTGAGATAGATTATGAAGTCGTGAGTGTAAGTATGATCGACAATAGACGGAAGATTACATACCTTATATGAGAAGTTAATTGTAAACATCACATTTTTGTGCGTAACGCAGACATTTTTCATGAGAGGGTAATGGGAATATACCCTTACCAAAATGTATGCAAATTAATGCTAGTGGTTTGGCATTTGAGATGTTAAAGTACAACAATTCTGATTAGAGCCTTGTTATATAGTAGCAGTCTGGATGCGTGCCGAATGTTGCCTTATAATCTAGCGCAAGTTGAGTTTACAGCACTGTGAAATGTAACTCATCAAGAAGACAGCCAGATAAGCCAGATAAGGAATAAGATCAGGATTCCTCCACGTTAAAGGACGAGACAACATGTTTGAGCATCTTGTGAAATTACACAACGACACCTCTACCTTTATTGATACGGAAAACCCAGAATCCTAGGAACCTGGACACTAAGTCATACCGGGAGTCTATTGTAAAGTAACACCCCAGTCACGTGCTAGAGCCATCTTAATCAAGTTGTTTCAACTGTTCTTCAAAGCCAGTATTACCGAAGATAGTTTGGGGTAAGTTGTACATTTTATAATTCCGTATTTTGTATCTATTAACATGTGAAACACCCTTGTGTTACCGGTGCCCGAATGGGGAGCAAAGAATAGGAACACTGTTCCCTACTATGCATGTCGTAGAAAGCGACTACGGAGGGTTGGGCATGGGGCTGGTTACCCTATCCTGTAAAAAATTTAAACCACAAAAAACTTCAACAAATATGGACAAGTCAATTAAGGAAAATAAAGCACGGCCATCCGGGACGAGGGAGAGTCCTCTCGCAGGGAGGCGTATGATGCAACACAGAGAAAGCCGAAAGGAGTCTGTGTTGCTGACTAACCTTCTTTCTTCTAGGAGAATCTCCAGATTTTGCCCCTGGAATGTTCGGACTTTGGGCGAGCAAGGGAGCGTGGCGCAGGTGGCAGCGGAGGTGGGGGAATATAAAATCGAGGTTCTCGGACTGTGTGAAACAAAGTGGAATGGGGTGGACAGGAGGAGACTCGTCACGGGTGAATTGGTGCTGTCCTCGAGGCGCGGGGGCGCGTGTTCACACCACAGTAAGGGGGTGGCTCTTGTGTTATCTGGGGAAGCACAGAGAGCACTCGTTGAATGGGAGGCTTTTGGACCCAGAATAGTAACAGCTACTTTTAAGACAGATAGCTTCTATTGAGAGCGTTTTCTTTAAGGACTCTGCAAATTTCCTTTGCGAAATTTGCTAGCGACTTTAGTTGCTATATTTATTTAGTTGTGACGATATGGGCAGTTTTGTTTTCGGTATTTTTTCGCATTCTTTAGTTTTGTTTTGATTTGTTTGTATTTGTAGGTCTCCCCTTTCTATTATTTAGTTCTATACTACTTTATATTTATACACTGTGGTGTCATGTGTTTTGTTTCATTTTTCGCAGATATCATCACATTCTTTGTGATATTTTCTTTACTTTGCTGTTGATTTTATTTGATTTCTGCGAATGTTTTCGTATTGTTTTTGATCTTTGTTCATTGTATATATTGTTGTTAGTTATCATTCATTATTAGCTGTGGAATACACTGATGATAATTAATTGATGGATTATGCTGATGCACTATTAGCTGTATAATACACTAATGATAAATAACTGGTGAATAGTGTTATGCACTATTAGCTGTGAAGTGCACCTATGATAAAGAATTGACTGATGATATTGTTATAAAGTACATAATACAAGTTCTTTGCCAAAGACTTGTTTCCCACAGAGATTGGAGTAATCTGATGTGATTATACAAGTGCTTGATTTAAGACTTGTTACCATTAAGATTGAAATAAGATAGTTAATTATTCCAGGTTTTTGTGACTCATATTGTTAGACAATATGTCTACACTTGAGTACTTTATTGAGCAAGGGAAACCCCTTGGCAAGACTGGTGATAAATTTGAAGTGTATGCAAATACTCAATGGACTAAAGCACTAAAGTCTGAGGAGAAAAGACAAAAAGAGGAAAATAAAAGATTAGACAGAGAAGCTGAGCAAAAGAAGATAGATGCTGAGAATCTGAGACTGCAGATGCAGGCAGATGAAAGAAAATTCCAGATGGAAATGGAAAAACAGAAAAGAGAAGCTGAAGCTGAGGAGAGAAAAATCCAGCTACAATTGGATGCTGAGAATAAAAGATTGGACAAAGAAGCTGAGGAGAGAAGAATTCAGCTACAATTGGATGCTGAAAATAAAAGACTAGAGAAAGAGGCTGAAAATAAAAGACTAGAGAAAGAGGCTGAAAATAAAAGACTAGAGAAAGAGGCTAAAAATAAAAGACTACGAGCCGAGGCTGAAGAGAAAAAGTTACAAAGAGAGGCTGATGCTAAAGAAAGAAGGTTACAAAGAGAGGCTGATGAGAGAAAAGCAAAAATGGAGCATGAAGAAAAACTCTTAGCTTTAGAGTTGGAGAAGTTGAAATTGATGAACATGGGTAATGCTCATGATCCCAATAAGGTGTCAGATAAGTCTAATGCTAGTACTTTTAAGATTAAACTACCAGCATTCAGTCCTTCTAGTGATGACATAACGTTCTATCTGGACAGATTTGAACGATCATGTAGAACACATAACATAGACAAATCACTATATGTTGATCAATTGTCAAATATATTAAAAGGTGAAGCTCTGAGTATGCTAAGCATGGTAGATGATCCTGACAAGAACAATTATGAAGTTGTCAGGGCAGCTTTGTTAAAGAAATACAAACTTAACGAAGACGGCTATCGTCTGCAATTTAAAAATATGTTGCCAGAAACTGGAGTAGAATTCTCTGAGTTTATTGCAAATATACGTCTCACTTTTACACGTTGGGTTGAGCTGTCTAAGACAGAACATACTTTTGAAGCACTAATGGACTTAATACTTAGAGACAAAGTCATGTCTTCTGTCAATGAGTCTTTTCTTGCTTTCCTTCATGAGCGTAAACCTAAAACCATAAAAGAAATGGAAGAATTCTGTTGCCAATATGTCACTGCGCACCCTCACATAATCATTAGTAACTCTAAAGTGAAAGAAGGTTTGCCAGTTGCTTCGGCAGCACCATATGGTCCAAACTTTGTTCGTAGATTCCAAGGTACTCAACAAAATTTTGATAGGAAGAATAACCGTAATTATGCTCAGAATTATGGCAAACAATCTCATGGTGATTCTTCTTCGAAGAACTGGAGACGAGCTGACAGTCCTCGTTATTGTCCTCCTAATATTTATAGACATTTTAGAAGAGGCTATAATAATAGAGGCTATTCCTCGCGGAGGCCTCAAAACCAATTTAATAGATGTTCTCATCAATGTGGACATGATAATAATAACTATGGAAACTGGAGTTCAAACCAGGATAACAGTTACAATAGAGAACACAATGATAACTTCAGAGGTAATAATGGTCGCGGTAGATCTCAATATAAAAAAAGAGATATCAACAAGCAAACTCTGTACAACAAGAATCTCAGGGAGCCTGTAATCAGGTTGTTGATAATAAAAACTCTGACGCTGTCACATGTTCTGCCTTTGACTTTGGGAGAGCAAACAAATGCCCCCAATGCAGTACTTTGTTCGAACCGACTACCGTAACTACTTTAAGCTGTGGTCACCCTCTTCCCGCTCTTCCTGCTGCAGTTGCGCATGACGGGAGAGGTTCTCTGATCCTACATAAGGGTCTAGTAAATAATAATCCGGTCTCAGTCCTTTTTGATTCCGGATGCACCACTATTGGTGTTAGACAATCTCTTGTAGATCCATCTTGTGCTACAGGAAAAGTAATTAAATGTGTCACATTTGGCGGCACTTTAGAGAAATATCCTACTGCTGTAATTCACATTGCCACTTATTTCTTTACGGGAGATGTGCACGCTTGTCTCTTACCTAATCCTATTGCGGACCTTATTATCGGTCGTATTCACGGAGATAGGGAATGTACCCCACAGCAGATTGCTGCTTGGGAAGATCATAATATGCAAGCTACCAATGCGGTGGTTACAAGAGCACAAGCTCTACAGACACCTCAAACTTTATTGCCTAGTAATAATGAAGTGCATAGCCAAGATAGTCACTTGATTATTTCTCGTGACTCTTTCATAAAATTACAAGAAGAAGATCTTTCTCTAAAGAGATTCTTCATTCTAGCAAAAAAAGGTGATCCAAATCAAAATACAAATCGTAAATCTTGGATTACTGTGAAGAACGGCGTACTTGTACGTATGGTACAAGAATCGACTACGTCTGCACATTCTCAAATTCTTGTTCCTAAGAGTATGAGATTGCAAATATTGCAACATGCTCATGACTCACAATGTGCTGGACATATGGGTTTTTCCCGTACAAAGTCGAGAGTCCTTGCGGCTTTCTTTTGGCCTTTTGTGAACAAGGACATACGTATTTACTGCCGATCTTGCAAAGTATGTCAGGATGTCAAATCTAGAGGACCACGACATGCTGCGCCTATCCAGGCTGCTGACATCCCTATTCGGCCATTTCAGAAGAGGGCAATAGATATTATTGGCCCTTTTAAGATCAAGTCGGCCAGAGGACATCAATTTATTCTTAAATGTGTCGATATGTGCACACGTTGGCCAGAGGCTATACCTCTTAAGAGCATTTCCACTGCCGATATCGCAGACGCTCTTTGGCTGATATTTTCTCGTTTGGGTTTCCTCAGAGAAATATTGTCAGACCATGGCACTCAACTGATATCTGACACTATGTCACAAGTAATGTCCACCTTACACATTAAAAGATCTCTCAGTAGTATCTATCACCCAATGTCTAATGGGTTAGTTGAGCGTTTCAATAGAACACTCAAGACTTTACTTGGTAAGATAACTGAAGATCATCCTCAAGATTGGGACAGTGTTTTACCCGCGGCTCTCTTTGCCTATAGAGAAGTCCCTAATGAACACACAGGATTTTCTCCCTTCGAACTTGTCTTTGGCGCGCGTCCACGCGGCCCTATGTCTTTACTCCACGATCTTATCACTGCCGATGATATTAGCGATGACACACAATCTTCATATGAGTATGTCATTGCTCTGAGGCAAAAGATCATTGAGGCATGCAAACTAGCAACTTCTTCATCAGAAATTGCTAAAGAAAAGACAAGGCAGTTTGCAAATAAGAATAGATGTCTACGACAACATTGTCCTGGTGACAAAGCATTCGTCCTACTCCCTAGTAGGGAAAATAGACTTCTTATTGCATGGAAGGGTCCGTATACAATAGTCTCAAGAATTTCCTATGTTGACTATGTTGTCGATATTGATGGAAAGCATAAAACTTTCCATATCAACATGCTGACGGAATTTCATGAACGTCCAGACTATTTGCTGCTTATTTTCTAGGCGACGGACGATTCTCCAGTACCTCATGGTCATTATTCATCCCTGTCAGTAATACAGGATGAGGAAACTACTTTTTCTGATGTCAATCTTCCTCTTCCTGTGGTTCCACTACATTCCACGGAATCTTGGAAAAACGTTACTGTTTCTCCTAATCTTTCCGCTGAGGAACATCGACAAGTCTCTTCGATGTTGCAAACATACCAGGATGTCCTAACTGATATCCCTGGGTACACACATGTCATAGAACATGACATAATTCTTACTGACAAGAATCCTATTAGGGTTAGACCTTATCCTATCCCTATTCACTTTCAATCACAAGTCGAAAAAAATTAGATGAAATGATTCAATTAAACATAATTGAACCATCGACTTCACCATATTCTTCTTCTATGGTTATTGTCCGGAAGAAGGACAAGAACATACGCATTTGCATTGATTATCGCAAATTGAATCAAGTCACAAAGTTCGATGCTGAACCGATGCCTTTATTAGAAGATCTATTTATTAGGCTTTCTAATTCTAGATTCTTCACTAAACTTGACTTGTCTAATGGTTATTGGCAAGTGCCTTTAGCAGATCGTGCCAAACCTCTTACTGCTTTCTCAACACCCAGGGGTTAGTTTCAATGGAATGTTATGCCTTTCGGCCTTATGAACGCCCCTGCGACTTTCATACGCATTGTGGTGAAATTACCGTGATACAACGTTAAAATATCTCCAATTATAAAGATAACGGGTAAGATAACATGTAGGGATAAAATTATATGTAAGGTACGAGGATACATTCTCGCCTACGCCAGCGCTTCCTAGCACCATTGAAACTAACTAGTTGGAACATGCAGACAAATGGTTTACCCTTTTAGACGGGAGGGAAACGGAGATAAAAGAAAAATTATGACGGTCTGAACATGTGTTTGAATCTAAAAAGGCAAAAAGACGCAATTTGTAGTTTAAAGGAAAAAATCACGACACTAGTTGACACAATGTAAGGAATTGGTAGAAAAACGACCTTAGCTCTTGTTAGAAACAGTCGTATCTTAGACGCTTTATCGTAATTGGTTGTTTTGTTTGAATACAGCGGCAAACGCCGTGGACGAAGGTTCAAAAACAAATTTCAAAAACTAACCTTGAGAAAAGTAGGTTTTTCTTTAATAATAAAGTTATGAAAATAAAACCTAGCTAGTTTGATAGCCCATCTTGAGCAGAGAAATAATATACTTTTAATTACACAGACGGACAGATAACATGGAAGATATTGACGAAAGACTGTATTGTTCCAAACAGACTAGCGAACAGTTTTTTGTGCATATTTTCACTAAAGTTACATTTTGGCGTCCTTGAGCCTAAAAATGCAAAAATCAAACTGCAGATGAACGAGGGGCATAGTCGGAGGATAGTAGCTAAAAATAACTTAGTGGGGCAGGTTTGTGTAGTTTTTTCATGTAGTTAGTCCAAAAACAAGTGTAATTTTGGAAAAAATACTACATACTAGATTGAGACTGGACTGAAATTTGACTTTTATTTTGAATATTTGAAAAAATTTTGAGGGGAAGTCCGCTGATAGGACAAAAGCATTTATAATATTGAATGAGAGACGCACGCTTGTGCCATTGTATAGAAGACTGTCCATTGACACAGTACGTTACTGCTAGAGGTGATTTCAAGGAATTAATAAATAAAAATCAGTGGGACGCCCTAATCTAGCCAGCAGCTCAGCTGAGTTTTGCTAGTACTAAGTAACTGTGTTCTCAATTCTGAATTGTGATAATGGAAAAAGCATTTATCTTGTTTATTTTAATATTTTGAGTGATTGATACTGCCATATCATGAAAAATGATTACGACAAGTGAGTGCTTGCTCTAGGTCCCCAGCAGCAGTCCAGGGCCTAGAGACAAACTAATAATATATGAAAACCTATCTAAGACTATGGAAGGAGGATCTATAATTGAGATCAGTGGGAACATATCACCCACCTTATTGAATGGAAGAGGAAACTATTGAACATACTTCGGATGCAATGCAGTCTTGGGAAACTGGTACTATTTGATAACAACTGGGTGAGATGTGCTAAGTTGGGCAGAGAGATCTGACCCAATCTGTGTAGTGTTGTTTTGCTGTGTTGTGTGTAAGAGTGGCGCAGTAAATAGAGTGTTGACACATGGCACAAATTTTGTTTCAGAGTTTCTGATCTGGCACTACGATTGTGCCAGATGCTTTTGTAGAAGTACAAGAGCGGGTGTCTGTGCAGCCTAACATTTTACTCCAGCTACTGAGAGGAGTGGGCCACAAGAATTCTGTACTACATCGTTACAGGCCAGTTAAGTGCAAACCTGGCCTGCTGGAGATTCATAAACTGTGTCCACCATCAATAAAGAAATAAAATCTTGTATATAAACATTAATATCAGTCCATATGTTAAGGACACTGAACGTTGTAGCCATAGATTGGGCATGATGACGCCACCCCAACTAAACATCCAGTGCTAGTTTTTCCCTATGTACAAACATTTCATTTGATTATGCAATATATATATATGCATTTCATTGATAAATACATATTATTTCATATGTTCTGACCAAAAGAAACAATTGGTTCAGGACTAATAAATTTAAAATTTTTTTTAACTTAAACTATAACAGCCAGAGTTAGTTCAGTGTATTATAGAGATTATTATTATTATTAGACTTATTATTTACATGTGTGTGTCTGTGTATTTTATTACCTACACATTACATTTCAGTACCCTAGACTTTTAACGTAGCTAACATTCATAATAGTAGAATAGGTCTGTTTGAGGTTGTAAGTGGTAGCAGAAGGGCCTTCTGTAACTCACATAAACGTTTATCTCAGGAGCCTTCACAGCTGACCTCATTGAGTACACTAAGTAACATACCAACCATACAATAACATCAAAAACCACTACAAATATTGAGGTCTTGTCCAGGGATTAAGTTTATCAAAGATATTAGGGTCTCCTGGTCCGGGAATTAAACTAGTGGGGGCATAAGGGAATAAATTTAAAAGTGTCCCTTAAAATAAAAAGTGGAAAGTAAAAGTTGATGAATCTTCACAGCCAGTGGTAACTAATTAATTAATAAATATATTACCTTAGTAATTATATACTTGGAATTACCTTAGTCATTGTTAATTTGTGTGTTAGAGTATGGCAGATCTAGCAAAATTTAGATCGGCTGCTGTGCTGACGGCGAAGGAGATGAACATGGAGGGTCAGGTTTTTATTCAGTATGTAACTTCAGAATGTGACCAGTATATTGAAAGGGAAGATAGGAGGTTAGTTGAAGAGAAGAGGTTACAAATTGAGGCTGATAAAGAACTTAAGAGGCTGCAGATTGAGGCTGACAAAGAGGCTAAGGCATTGGAGGCAGATAGGGAGATTAAAAGGCTCCAACTAAGGCAGAAGAAAAACGACAGCAAAGGGAGGCAGAAGAAAAACGACAGCAAAGGGAGGCAGAAGAAAAGAGATTGACTGCCGAAAGAGAAGCAGAAGATAAGAGATTGACTGCCGAAAGGGAAGCAGAAGATAGAAGATTGCAAAGGGAGCACGAGTTACGACTAAGGGAGCTGGAATTACAAGGCCATGCTCCGGAAAATGGTGCCAGCCCTTTTGCCTCAGATGCTACGCCTAGTCAGGGAGCCTCAACCTCAGCTATGGGGTTTCATTTAGACCATTTTGTTGAGAAAGACGATGACATCGAGGGGTACCTCAGTAGATTCGAACTATTAGCTACTACGTATGGGTTAGAGAGAGAGAGAGGTGGAGTCTTAAGTTATCCCAAGGGCTTAGAGGTACTTCTTATGAAGTCTTTGCTAAGATGAATAGAGACGACCAAGACAATTATGACATGCTAAAGCAGGCTTTGTTATTGAGATATGAAAAGAATGGTGAATTTTATCGTAAGAAGTTTAGAAATGCCAAACTGTTGTCTGGGGAGACATACCACCAATTCTCTGCCAGACTGGAAACCTATTTGGAGAAATGGACTGCTCTGGGGAAGACCCAAGATCTTAAAGAGATGATCATGATAGAGCAATTAAGAGAGTCCATGGCTCCAGACCTGAGAAAATTTTTCATGGAACAAGGTGCAGAGAGGTTGGGGGAGATTTTAAATGTCGCTGAGAGGTATCAGGCAGCCCAGGCAGAGGTAAGTGGAAATAAAAAGAAGCACATAGAAAATTTTAAAGCTCCACAGCAATTTAGTAAATTTGATACCAGAGAACAAGGTAATAAAGGCAGGACAAACTTTGATAGGCCACGAAATGATTATCGTGATAGAAACTCACAGTTCAATGACCAAAAATATAATGAAAGAAAACCGTTTAACCAAGGAAAGAGATGGTGCAAATGGTGTAAGAAAGACAACCATAACACCGAATTTTGTAAAAGGAAACCTTCAAACATTGCTGCAATGAAATCGGGGAAACAAAGATTAAAGGTTAATCCTAATGGACAGCAGGAACCTTATCACCCCCCAGTTTGTGAGGATGTTATTTGTAATGGGGTCACCATCAGGTGCCTATATGATACAGGTTTGGATTATGATTCAGTTGTGAAGTCTAGCCTAGTGGACCCAAGTCAGTATACCACAGAAACAGTGGAAATACAAGGGGCGACTAAGGACATACCACTCATGACACTTCCCATCGCAAGGATAACGGTGAAAACTCGCTATGTGAAAGGAGAAATCAGAGCAGCAGTGATAGATGAACCAATCTACCCTCTGATATTGGGGTGTAGATACGTCTTCTTGGGGAATCCCGAGAGACCTGTGATCATGGCGACAGTGCAGACCAGGTCACAGAAAAAGGAGGAAGAAGGTGAACCTATAAATGCTCATCCAGAAGAGATGAGGAAGGCGCAGGCTGAGGATAGGACACTCAAGCCATGTTTTAAAAAATTGCCCAAATGCCACACACCTCCAAGCAAGGGAGAGTACTTTATGAAGAACAAATTGATATACAGGAAGGCCGGAACTGGAACAAATGGTCACAACCAGCTGGTTCTTCCCACTTCATATAGGGATAAAGTGATGGAACTAGGGCATGCGATTCCCTTCAGTGGTCACATGGGGATCAGCGCCACAGGACAGCGTATAGCTTGTCATTACTTCTGGCCAGGGATAACGGAGGATATAAAAAGATATGTCAAATCCTGTCCAGAATGTCAAAGGGTAGCTCCAAAGCATTGGACTGCTCCTGCAACTCTAGGGGAAATGCCCATAGTGGGAACACCTTTTGAGAGGGTTGCAGTGGATATTGTGGGACCTCTCACTCGGACCAAGAGGAGGAACAGTTACATCCTTACTCTGGTGGACACTTGTTCTATGTGGGGAGAGGCGGTAGCCCTGCCATCAATTGATTCGAAACATGTAGCAGAGGCACTACTTACAATATTCACAAGATTAGGATTCCCGCATCAAATCTTGACTGATAATGGCTCACAGTTCAAGGGGAAACTAACGGAAGAAGTTTTTAAGCTATTTCAAGCCAGACACTTTCATTGTAGTCCGTACCATCCACAAGGGAACGGCCAGGTAGAGAGGTTCAATGGGACTCTCATTTCTATCCTGAGGAAGCTGGCACATGAAAAACCTGATATGTGGGATCAATTTCTGCCCGCCGCGTTGTTTGCGTATCGGGAGGTACCACATAGTTCAACCGGGATGGCTCCCGCAACCCTGCTATTTGGGAGGCCAATAAAAGGTCCATTAGAAGCTTTATTAAGGACCTGGACAGATGAGAAAGCAGAAGAGACTGTTACCTCATCATATCAATATGTGAACGAGCTGACCACTCGTCTGAAAGCTGGATGGAAACTGGCAAATGATAATTTGAGACAAGCCAGGAAGAAACATGCAGCGTATTTTAATAGGAAAGCAAAGGACAGAGAATTAGCTGTGGGAGAGAAGGTGCTTCTTCTACTACCCGGCAGCCAGAATAAGTTACAAATTGGATGGCAAGGTCCATATACGGTTCTAGAGAAGGTGTCTAGAACAAACTATAAAATTGACAAAAAGGGGAAGGAGAAGGTATATCATGTAAACCTTTTAAAGAAGTATCTGGACAGACCACTCCAGGAAAGCACCCCCTTACTGACCTTGGCTATCGCAACTAAAATGAAAAAGGAACCACTCACCTCACATGAATACCCATTACATCCCTGTGAGACAGCCGCACAAGTAAAAGTCAGTAAGCACCTGACTAAAAATCAGAGGGAGAGAGTTCAACAGGTTCTGGAGGAACATACAGATGTATTAACAGATAAACCAGGACATACAAATTTGCTACAGTATGACATGAAGCTGGTAGACTCAAACCCAATCTGTATGAGAGCCTATTCTGTTCCGTTCGCGAAGGAGAAGGCATTGAAAGAGGAAATAGATTATTTGTTGAAAGAAGGGATTATTTCACACAGTGAATCTTCTTTTAGCTCCAGTGTAGTTTTGTTGAGGAAACCGTCTGGGGAACATAGACTGTGCATAGATTACAGGAAACTGAATGCTGTCACAGAAGGACAAGTGGATCCATTACCAGACACAAAACAGTTATTTGCCAGATTGAACAAGGCAAAATACTTTTCGAAGGTGGATCTTAGCAAAGGCTATTACCAGATTCCAGTGAAGCCTGAAGTTAGACCTTATTTAGCTTTTAGCACCTCGGAAGGACATTATGAATTCAACATGCTACCATTCGGATTGAAAAATGCTCCGAGTGTATTTTCTAGGATGATGCGCAAATTGTTGGATCCCCTGAATAATCCATGTATCACAAATTTCATGGATGATATTCTTGTCGCCACAGAAACATTTGAAGAACACATTAACTCTCTGAATATGTTATTTGATAGGCTCGAGAAGCAAACTTAACTGCTAGACCAACAAAATGTTGTATTGGATGCAAAGAGTTGGAATTCTTGGGACATACTGTATATCAGGGTAACATGACCCCTGACCCCAAGAACTTGGAAAAACTGCAGAGAGCACCTAGACCACAAACAAAAAAAGACGTGCGATCATTCGTGTCGTTATGTGGGTTTTACCAAAAATATATCAAAAATTTTAACTCTATATGTGCTCCTCTGACTGATCTGACTCGCAAGGGAAATCCAGATAAAATTGTTTGGTCCGCGCAATGTGAATTGGCATTTCAAGAGTTAAAGGAAAAACTCACTAGCAAGCCTATTCTCAAATTGCCTGATTTGACTCAGGACTTTGTGGTGAGAACAGATGCAAGTAATGTAGGCCTGGGGGCGGCTCTGTTGCAAAGGTCCTCTTCACCCAATGGGGAACTGAACCCAGTCGCTTATGCAAGCCGCAAGTTGAATAAAGCGGAGCAAGGATATTCCACAAGCGAAAAAGAATGTTTAGCGTTAATCTGGGCAATAAAAAAGTTCCAAATCTATCTGTATGGTAGGACTTTTGTGGTCCAGACGGATCACCAGCCCCTAGTGTTCTTATCTCAGGCCAAGCATGAAAATGCAAGATTGTTAAGATGGTCTTTATTGTTGCAACCTTATCAGTTTATTATTGAATATATCCCGGGGTCACAGAATGTCGGTGCAGATTTCCTCAGTAGGCACCCCTGTGATCAAAATTAGAGTAGTTGGCAGGCGTGAGGTTAATTTTATCTATGTGTATCACTGGTTTTGGAACTTGCATTAGTGCATGTTCTCAGGTGGGGAGATGTGTGGTGAAAAATACAGTGATACAACGTTAAAATATCTCCAATTATAAAGATAACGGGTAAAATAACATGTAGGGATAAAATTATACGTAAGATACGAGGATACATTCTCGCCTACGCCAGCGCTTTCTACCGCCATTGAAACTAACTAGTTGGAACATGCAGACTAAACGGTTTACCCTTTTAGACGGGAGGGAAACGGAGATAAAAGAAAAAAATCATTATGACGGTCTGAACACGTGTTTGAATCTAAAAAGGCAAAAAGACGCAATTTGTAGTTTAAAGGGAAAAATCACGCCACTAGTTGACACAATGTAAGGAATTGGTAGAAAAAAGACCTTAGCTCTTGTTAGAAACAGTCGTATCTTGGACGTTTTACCGTAATTAGTTGTTTTGTTTGAATACAGCGGCAAACGCCGTGGACGAAGGTTCAAAAACAAATTTCAAAAACTAACCTTGAGAAAAGTAGGTTTTTTCTTTAATAATAAAGTTATGAAAATAAAACCTAGCTAGTTTGATAGCCCATCTTGAGCAGAGAAATAATATACTTTTAATTACACAGACGGACAGATAACACGGAAGATATTGACGAAAGACCGTATTGTTCCAATCAGACTAGCGAACAGTTTTTTTGTGCATATTTTCACTAAAGTTACATTTTGGCGTCCTTGAGCCTAAAAATGCAAAAATCAAACTGCAGATGAACGAGGGGCAAAGTCGGAGGATGGTAGCTAAAAAAAATAACTTAGTGGGGCAGGTTTGTGTAGTTTTTTCATGTAGTTAGTCCAAAAAAAAACAAGTGTAATTTTGGGAAAAATACTACATACTAGACTGAGACTGGACTGAAATTTGACTTTTAGTTTGAATATTTGAAAAAGTTAGAGGGGAAGTCCGCTGATTGGACAAAAGCATTTATATTATTGAATGAGAGACGCACGCTTGTGCCATTTTATAGAAGACTGTCCATTGACACAGTACGTTACTGCTAGAGGTGATTTCCAGGAATTATTAAATAAAAATCAGTGGGACGCCCTAATCTAGCCAGCAGCTCAGCTGAGTTTTGCTAGTACTAAGTAACTGTGTTCTCAATTCTGAATTGTGGTAAGGGAAAAAGCATTTATCTTGTTTATTTTAATATTTTGAGTGATTGATACTGCCATATCATGAAAAATGATTACGACAAGTGAGTGCTTGCTCTAGGTCCCCAGCAGCAGTCCAGGGCCTAGAGACAAACAAATAATATATGAAAACCTATCTAAGACTATGGAAGGCGGATCTATAATTGAGATCAGTGGGAACATATCACCCACCTTATTGAATGGAAGAGGAAACTATTGAACATATTTCGGATGCAATGCAGTCTTGGGAAACTGGTACTATTTGATAACAACTGGGTGAGATGTGCTAAGTTGGTCAGAGAGATCTGACCCAATCTGTGTAATGTTGTTTTGTGGTGTTGTGTGTAAGAGTGGCGCAGTAAACAGAGTGTTGACACATGGCACAAATTTTGTTTCAGAGTTTCTGATCTGGCACTACGATTGTGCCAGATGCTTTTGTAGAAGTACAAGAGCGGGTGTCTGTGCAGCCTAACATTTTACTCCAGCTACTGAGAGGAGTGGGCCACAAGAATTCTGTACTACATCGTCACAGGCCAGTTAAGTGCAAACCTGGCCTGCTGGAGATTCATAAACTGTCTCCACCATCAATAAAGAAATAAAATCTTGTTATAGAAACATTAATATCAGTCCATATGTCAAGGACAATGAACTTTGTAGCCATAGATTAGGCATGATGACGCCACCCCAACTAAACATCCAGTGCTAGTTTTTTTCCCAAGACATTGTAGATATTATTAATATTAACCATTGTAATAATATACCTATGTACAAAAATTACATTTGATTATGCAATATATATATATGCATTTCATTGATAAATACATATTATTTCATATGTTCTGACCAAAAGAAACAATTGGTTCAGGACTAATAAATTTAAAAAAAATTTTCAAACTTAAACTATAACAGCCAGTGTTAGTTCAATTTATCATAGAATTTATTATTACCAACACATTACATTTATTATTAGACTTATTATTTACATGTGTGTGTCTGTGTATTTTATTACCTACACATTACATTTCAGTACACCTAGACTTTTCAGATGTCAACGTAGTCTCTAACATTCATTATAGTAGAATAGGTCTAAAGCCTATATTGGTACTCTTGAGAGGACTTTTGTTCTTAGGAGTGATGCCTTATCCACTGGGATCGGGGCAGCACTTATGCAGGAGTATTCAGAAACTCTGCATCCTGTAATGTACATTTCTAGGAAACTAAATGCGGCAGAGAGGAATTATTCGGTTCTAGACCGTGAGTTATTGGCTATGGTTTGGTCAATTCTTAAATTACAGAGATTCCTTCTGGGCGCGCATTTCATTCTAGAAACTGACCAAAAAGCTTTTACAGCTATTCAAACTAAGAACTTGAAGAGTTCGAGATCCACTCGATATGCCATTGCTCTTCAACCTTTTCACTTCACGGTACGAGCTATCCGTGGTTCGGATAATGTGATGGCAGACATTCTGTCTAGTTGCCCACATGATTCCAACTAATATTTCTGTCCTATATTTCTAGATATACTACGGATCCATAACACTCCTATATTATAAAAATACATTAGCACACCTGTCCTCACTTTATGTGAACTCATGCTATTGTGCATTGTCATTTTCTTCGTCTGTTACCGTCTTTGGTATAACAGAGGAAGGCTAAGTAGGCAATATAAGGGCCTAAAGTTCACTCGGCCACAATTATTAATAATAATGTATTGTATATTAGGAATCCTAATGGTTGTTAAATAGGATTATATTGGTTGTATTTTCTCAGCAAGTCACTGATGTTCTGAGAAGATACCTTACTCCTTGTCAAACAAGATGAATTATGAAGTGCTTACTTACCCTTGGAACGACAGAAGATGTGTTCCGTTAGTATTTGACCTGATGCTTCTTCGATCATCGACTCTTGTATATTATATTATAATATTTACATGCTTAGATAAATGTGCTATGTCCTTTAACATATGTACATCTCGATAAGGTGGTACTAGAATAATATCATCGCTATTTTCATAATGCTTTATTGTTATTACATTTGCATATATATGTATATATATATATAACTTGTACTTACATGCTAGCGTGACCAGCTATGTGATGTATGTTGGTAGCACCTCCCCGATATATATATATATTTGGAGAAAGATTTTTTCTCTAATGAGATATATTCTCACATAACACTCTATGTGTTGATTTAGCCTCATGTTAGGTAGTTATCTATTTGTCCGCGCATCATTTGTGCGTTTTTGAGCTGCTTCTAGCTCTTGGATATTTAAAAAAAAAATGTTTCATTTTTTTTATCGGGAGGTCGCGGTAGTATGTTGCGAACAGAATCCGTTTGCACAAACCTTGCATGGTAGTCAAGGGGATGTAACTCGTTAATAACTGGGTCTACTTTTTAACCTTGGTTGTTACCTGTTCTTGTGACTTAAACTGCCGTTCTATTCTTAGACCGACGGCAGGCAGTTCTCCTTGTATGGTCAGAAATCTTAAAGATTTCTTGGAATGCTTTCCAACCTGTATTGAGTTTTATTCCCTATCCTTATAAGGCGCGTTTATTCGCATCTTTCTGGGTATGTGCCCGTTTGCATAAACTTCGCTATGTTAGCGTCTATACCTTTTCTGGAGGCTAGGCTTAGGTACGCCTACAAAAAGTCAACCTGAACGGTACTCTTAACCCGCCATGTTCGTATGGTCCGTGGTAGAACTATGTACGCCCTTGATTTACTAATATCAGGGTGGATTTGATTACACTCTTGGAGTATTGCTATGGAGCTGATATTATTGTAAGCGATAGTCAGGAAGATCGACTTACTGATTCCTGTAGGATCTACTGATGAAATTATTATTATGCCATATTGCTGTATCCTACATTGACTGTGACCTATGTTCATCCATGTAAACGTAACCGTCTTTGTGGCGTCTTAATAAATGATCATAAAACGTCACCAGCAGTTAAAAACTTATATGACTTCCTTCCTGTGAGTCAGTGACGTCCTATGTGGACTGTATCTTCATTTGTACCTACATCTTACCTACATCAAGCATACATACCAGACAAGACACCCTACTACACAACCTGCAACATCCATGGTGTCTAAGGAGGACCAGTATGGGTTTTCCAGCATTACAACTGTAACAGTCTGTAACTGTTTCTTTTTTCTTGTTGATGTGATCACTGGCCCAAGACAGTATACATGTTGTTAGATGTGTAGTGCGAGCGTATGATGAATTGAGTGTGGGTGCGAATGAAGACGCGAATGTGTTTAGGCTCGTATAGATGTAGATCCTGCAACCCATACTCTCACATGCAGTAATCAAGGATGCTTTGACACTGCAGGCATGTTTCAAGACATTTATTGACGGGAACACACATAGTATCAACAGGAACAGTCAGTGTAACAAGGTCATGCTGACCTGACATCGATAGGTATACATTTGGCATTCAAAAAGGTAAACATCAGAATAGACGTGCATGGTCAATAGCAAAGTTCTTCAATAATGACAGTTCGTAACGTCGCCCTTGGCGTCTCTGACTAAACGCGTCAGATGCCTTAGTTACCTTGACACACAGGTGCAACTTGGCATTCCCCGCCAATTGCACATATCAGGCTGTAGTATAATAGCCGGAAGCACAGGCCTCGTTCTGACGTCGGCCGTGTACTTCTGTTAAATAGGTTATCATCAACCCTGCAGTAATACTTATTGTAGATATGAATTCCGCCAATCTGCGGAATTCCACAATATATCTTCGTCACTGGATTTCTGGACAATATAAGACTAACAGTCTTGGATGGCTACCTCGAGCACAAATATATAAGTTCTGAAATGGCGGATCAGTGAGCTGCTGTTCACCCTAGGTAATCCTTTACATGTTCTGCCACCGAAAAGCGTAATAATGCATAAAGGTCGGTATTACCTGGCAAATGAATCCTCAGAACATCACAAGGAATTCTGTCGTCATCCCGACGCACAGAGATTCACTGGGGAAAACTGCCATAGCAGTTACTTCGAAGATTCTCCCCGAAAAAAACAATGGACTCTTGGTCCCTTCAGAAAAACAGGACCTCCCGGCTTCCCGGAAGTATATCTCACCCCCGCTTAAAAAACCTTCCCATAGGCCTACGCCGAACTGTCAACCTCTGACCCTAAAGGTCAAACACAATGAATGAATAAACAAGGGAAGACAACCCCTAATCAACCTGACATCGCAGGTAAAGACACAATTATACGTATGATACAAACATAAGCAAATAACTTGACAGATGACTCCGTCGAAAATGACAGCAACATTACTACCACCCCCCTGTAAAAAAAAAATGCAATGTTTTTTTTTTAATATGTTCATGAGCAAGATAGCACCAGTATCACTTCTGTGCTCATGGAAACAATGAACCTAATATCAGGTACAATAGAAGAGGGTACAAATCATCTCCCAACATAGGAGAAAATATTTCCTTTAAGCCAAACAAACTAAGGGATACCATTCACGAAACCTAAGTTGCTGGCAATACCAATCATATATCAAACATTACTAAATAATATAATCATAGCAATATACAAATGTCAATGCTATTTTAGCAACATATCACTGATGGATGGACAAAATGAAATTTGTTAAATTATCTAAACATCATCCAAATACATTTGTATTACAACATATTATGATATTAAGGACAGACCTAAGTCTGAAAATATATCAGGAAAAACTAGGACACAAGATTTAACTGGAATCATGTGGGCATCTAGACAATATGTCCGCCATCACATTATCCGAACCACGGATAGCTCGCACCGTGAAATGGAAAGGCTGAAGAGCAATAGCATAACGAGTAGATCTCGAGCTCTTCAAATCCTTACTTTGCATAGCCGTAAGAGCTTTTTGGTCGGCTTCCATAAAGAAATGCGCGCCCAGAAGGAACCTTTGTAGCTTAAGAATGGACCAAACCATAGCCAAGAATTCACGGTCCAAAACCGAGTAATTCCTTTCTGCCGCATTCAGCTTCCTAGAAATATACATTACAGGATGCAGAGTTCCTGAATATTCCTGCATTAGTGCCGCTCCAATGCCAGTGGAAGAGGCATCACTACGAAGGACAAAAGTCTTATCAATCGTCGGTAGTCTTAAGATAGGATGAGATGAGAACAAATTCTTAACCTGATCCAATGAAGATTGGCATTCTTGGGACGAACGCACCATATTAGGAGAACCTTTTTTCAATAACGTTGAAAGTGGTGCCATAATGGAGGACAGATTCTCAATGAATCTTCCATAGAATTGTATCAATCCCAAGAGACTACGCACTTGCTTTTTTGTCTTCGGAACCGAGATATTTAATATCTTTGAAATGTTTTGGTCCTCTGTCTTCAACAGACCATGACCAACTCGATGACCTAGGAAGGAAATTTCACTAAACCCAACAAAAGCTTTAGAGGGTTTAGCAGTCAAACTATGCTCACGTAGAGTAGATAGCAATTCCTTCAGACCCACATAGTGTTCTTCCCAAGTATCGCTGAAAAGACAGATGTCGTCTAAATATGCAATGACATCTGCACGATCTGATAGAATTCGTCGCATCATGCGTACGAAAGTCGCTGGGGCGTTCATAAGCCCGAAAGGCATAAAATTCCATTGAAACAGACCCCTAGGTGTCGAAAAAGCAGTGAGAGGTTTGGCGTGTTCCGTCAGTGGGACTTGCCAATAACCTTTCGACAAGTCTAGTTTAGTAAAGAATTTAGCTTTAGAAAGTCTAATAAGTAGATCATCTAATAACGGCATAGGTTCAGCATCGAACTTCGTAACTTGATTTAATTTGCGATAATCAACGCAAAGACGTATGTTATTGTCTTTCTTTCGAACAATAACTATGCGTAATAAAGTAGTCCAATGTAGACATCTTGTCTACTGAGATCAGAAACCTGAAAAAAAATTAAATAAATTACCTTATCCCACTTCAATGGGAGACAAGTCTGAAATGCTAGACTTGTATACTCACTTCACTTTATTTTACTGTCTTAGTCTTAGACAAAGACTTTGTATGATCCTCTTGTTTATAATGTACCCAAAAAATCACTTGAGTACCTGTGGAAAAAAAATTCCCTTATATCCCACTCACTATGGGCACAAGTCTTTTTTTATAAAGAACTTGAATATGTATTTACCTTGTCTCAATCTTTGTAGATAACAAGTCTTTTATCAAAGAACTTGTATAAAATCGTAGGAAGAGGTATTTTTAAGAAACGTCTAAAAAATACCTTTCCTCATCCTATCAATAACAGACAGGGATGAGATGTGACCTGTGTATGACAGGAAGTGTCCGTCAAAAAAAAAAAATAGGCAAAGACAAATAGTCTGGACAATACAAATGGCAAACTGTTTTACCAAAAATGTGTAGAGAAATACACAAGAAAGGAGAGACCTACAGAATACAAACAAAACAAATCGACAATCAAAACTGAAAAACAGACAAAATATTACAAAAACAACGTTAAGTACAATTACATCACAGCTAACATCAATAGCGACCAATTGTCACTAGCAAATTTCCAAATTAAGAAAATTTGCACCTACAGACCGCTTACAGTAAGCCTCGATCAAGTGGCATATTTACCGTAAGACCCACCAACCGAAAAACCCGCAGAAAAATACACCAAAAACAGTAGAAGTGACATAAACATATAGCAATCAATTTCAATGTGTTGCAGAACAAGTTCAGTCACAGCTGAAACTAAAATAAATTTCTTGCTCCTTGCGAACACAGAAACGAAATGTCAAACGCGCACTGAACGTCAAATCCACTGTAACATAAAGTGGTATTCACGAACCAAAGTTACTATGACCTTCTCAAATTACGCCTTGCACATTGAATGTTTACAATTTCCACGTACTGTTTACAGACACTTGACCTCCAACAATGTAGCTTGAATGCTCTGACCTAGAAAAGTCTGTTGTTGAATGAAACGTGTAACAACCAGCAGTACTGTTTACAATAGGAACCCGCCTTCTATGCAGTTATGGTCCACGTAGCAAATGCCTAGATGTTAACTTCAGTACATGTCTTGTTATGCTTTATGTAGCATTATAATATAAATGCTCGTACTGTTTATTTGGGTCAACCGTTGATGACCTATATCTGTCCTGTTGTAGCCAAAACTTGCAAGTGTAGAATTAGCGCTGTGTGTGTTACGGCTGTCCCGTGTGTAGCTTAGACCCACAGATCAGAAGTGTAATGTGTACTTGTCCTTCTTGTAACTTTCTCGACAAAACTGGAGACATCATACATGTAACAGCCAACCAGGAATGTAAATTTCTGGATCCATAAATGTCAACAATAATGTCAAATGCTCGCTCTGTTCTTTTTAAACCCACAGATCTGGTCCATCAGAAATGTAAGTTTCTAGGCCACATTGGCGACAAGAAATGTATCATAAGAGCCCACGTAACTGGTCCACCAGAAATGTAACTGTCTTTTTTTTCTTGTTGATGTGATCACTGGCCCAAGACAGTATACATGTTGTTAGATGTGTAGTGCGAGCGTATGATGAATTGAGTGTGGGTGCGAATGAAGACGCGAATGTGTTTAGGCTCGTATAGATGTAGATCCTGCAACCCATACTCTCACATGCAGTAATCAAGGATGCTTTGACACTGCAGGCATGTTTCAAGACATTTATTGACGGGAACACACATAGTATCAACAGGAACAGTCAGTGTAACAAGGTCATGCTGACCTGACATCGATAGGTATACATTTGGCATTCAAAAAGGTAAACATCAGAATAGACGTGCATGGTCAATAGCAAAGTTCTTCAATAATGACAGTTCGTAGCGTCGCCCTTGGCGTCTCTGACTAAACGCGTCAGATGCCTTAGTTACTTTGACACACAGGTGCAACTTGGCACTCCCCGCCAATTGCACATATCAGGCTGTAGTATAATAGCCGAAAGCACAGGCCTCGTTCTGACGTCGGCCGTGTACTTCTGTTAAATAGGTTATCATCAACCCTGCAGTAATACTTATTGTAGATAGAAATTCCGCCAATCTGCGGCTCCCACAATATATCTTCGTCACTGGATTTCTGGACAATATAAGACTAACAGTCTTGGATGGCTACCTCGAGCACAAATATATAAGTTCTGAAATGGCGGATCAGTGAGCTGCTGTTCACCCTAGGTAATCCTTTACATGTTCTGCCACCGAAAAGCGTAATAATGCATAAAGGTCGGTATTACCTGGCAAATGAATCCTCAGAACATCACAAGGAATTCTGTCGTCATCCCGACGCACAGAGATTCACTGGGGAAAACTGCCATAGCAGTTACTTCGAAGATTCTCCCCGAAAAACAATGGACTCTTGGTCCCTTCAGAAAAACAGGACCTCCCGGCTTCCCGGAAGTATATCTCACCCCCGCTTAAAAAACCTTCCCATAGGCCACGAGGATATTTGAATGTCACGATTGCCATATAAGGAAGACTTGACCTTTGCAATCACGGGCAGATCTTTCCGTGAATAAATTTTTGAATAACCCATCCTGCCATACGCTTGTTTGAAACTCTTGGCCAGCCTTCAAGATGTAAACATAACAACATTTCTGATTGGAGCCTGGTCTAATATTAAACAGCTATGTGTGTGGAACGTCAGGGGGAATATAACCTGACACTGTTGCAGTTTTAAGACACCGTGACAAATCTACCTCGCGCCAAGACGACAACCAGATTGCCAGAGTTAAGTACAGATTCAATTTATCAGACCTGACTTTGTTGGAGCATCGTGAAAAATGTTAGCCATGAGAACTCTAATATTTGTTAAAGTAACAACACCCCAGGACACGTGTAAGAGGCATCATCAAAAGTTGCCTTAACTAATTTCTCTGAGCCAGCCGTCTGTGAGCCCAAGATTGGCTTGGTGGTACCAGTTGAGGGTACTTTCTCTGGAACAATGAGGGTATAAGTGTCCTGAATTGGACGCTAGACACCATCATCAAACGGATGACGTGTTTTTACTGCAGTAGTTTATGTAACACTGTGCAGGATCACAGACTCTACACTGTCTGGAATAAAATATGGTTCGCTCACAAATAAATGCTTAGATAAAGTAACAATAACACAGACCCCGTTCACTCCATATAAAATAATCATTAAATACTTGACATCAATGATTTAACAATAACACTGACTAAATTCACTCCACGTAAAATAATTGTTATTTACTCGACATCATCATCATATGTTTATTCTTCTTAAGAAGCGTGGATTAACCACTACAACAAGTAACATATGAAGCCTGCACGAAGTCACCACTACAACAAGTCACACAGAAAGCTTGCACGAAGACAACACTACAACAAGTCACACAGGAAGCTTGCACAAAGTCACAACTACAACAAGTCACACAGGAAGCCTGCACGAAGTCACCACTACAAGTCACACAGGAAGCCTGCACGAAGACACCACTACAACAAGTCACACAGGAAGCTTGCACATGGTCACCATTACAACAAGTCACACAGGAAGCCTGCACGAAGTCACCACTACAACAAGTCACACAGGAAGCCTGCACGACGTCACCACTTTAACAAGTCACACAGGAAGCATGCACGAAGTCACCACTACAACAAGTCACATATGAAGCCTGCACGAAGTAACCACTACAACAAGTCACACTGGAAGCTTGCACGAAGTCACCATTACAACAAGTCAGACAGGAAGCCTGCACGGAGTCACCACTACAACAAGTCACAAAAGAAGCCTGCACGAAGTCACAAATACAACAAGTGAGACAGTAAGCCTGCACAAAGTCACCACTACAACAAATCACACATGAATCCTGCACGAAGTCACCATAACAAAAAGTCATAAAGGAAGCTTGCACGAAGTCAACACTGCAACAAGTCACACTGGAAGCCTTCACGAAGTTAGCATTACAACAAGTCACACAGGAAGCCTGTACGCAGTTACAACAATTCACTCAGGAAGCCTACACGAAGTCCCCATTACAATAAGTCACATAGGAAGCATGCACGAAGTCGCTACTACAACAAGTCACACATGAAGCCTGCACGAAGTCACCACAACAAAAAGTCACAAAGGAAGCTTGCACGAAATCAACACTGCAACAAGTCACACTGGAAGCCTGCACAAAGTCACCATTACAACAAGACAGACAGGAAGCCTGCACGAGGTCACCACCACAACAAATCACAAAGGAAGCCTGCACGAAGTTACCACTACAACAAGTCAGGAAGTAAGCCTGCACCAAATCACCAGTATAACAAGTCACACATGAAGCCTGCACAAAGTCACCATTTTAACATGTCACACAGGAAGTCTGCACGTAGTTACAACAATTCACACTGGAAGCATGCACGAAGTCACCACTACAACAATTCGCACAGGAAGCCTGCACGAAGTCTTCACTAAAACAAGTCACACAGGCACCTTGCCCGAAGTCAATACTACAGCAAGTCGCACGTGAAGACTGCACAAAGTCACCACTGCAACAAGTCACACTGGAAGCCGGCACGAAGCTACCACTACGACAAGTCACTTAGGAAACGTACAAGAAGTTGCCACTACAACAAGTCACACAGGACGCCTACACGAAGTCACCACTACAACATTTCAAACAGGAACCCTGCATGAAGTCACGACTACAACAAGTCACACAGGAAACCTTCGCAAAGTCACCATTACAACAAGACACACAGGAAACATGCACGAAGTAACCACTACAACAAGTCACACAGGAAACATGCACGAAGTCACCACTACAACAAGTCACACAGGATACCTGCACGAAGTCATCACTACAACAGATCACACAGGAAGCCTGCACGAAGACACCACTACAACAAGTTACACAATAAACCTGCACGAAGTCACTTCTACAACAAGTCACACAGGATACCTGCACGAAGTCACCACTACAACAGATCACACAGGATACTTGCACGAAGACACCACTACAACAAGTTACACAATAAACCTGCACGAAGTCACTTCTACAACAAGTCACACAGGAAACCTGCACAAAGTCCCCACTACAACAAGTCACATAGTAAACCTGCACGAAGTCACCACTACAACAAGTCACACAGGAAACCTGCACGAAGTCACCTCTACAACAAGTCTCACAGGAAACCTACACGAAGCAGTTACAAACTGTGGTAGTAGTGGTCCTTGTAGACATTTATTTTACTTGATGAGATTGTTACCCCTATCTACGAATTTGACCTTGTATTAGTCACCCTCAACGAAATGTACGAATATGTAGTAGTTATATTCTTTCTGTACTTCTACAATGATCCCCTGGAACTATACGTAACGTGACCTGGGTTATTACTAACAAATAAGGGAACTATACGTCATGTGACCTGGACAATAACTTACAAATACGGGAACTTTACGACATGTTCTCTAGATTATTGATAACAAATACGGTAACTTTACGACATTATCTCTAGATTATTGATAACAAATACGGGAACTTTACGGCATGCTCTCTAGATAATTGATAACAAATACGGGAACTTATGGACATGCTCTCTAGATTATTGATAACTAAAACGGGAACTTTACGACGTACTCTCTAGAAAATTGATAACAAATACGGGAACTTAACGACATGCTCTCTAGATTATTGATAACAAATACGGGAACTTAACGACATGCTCTCTAGATTATTGATAACAAATGCGGGAACTTAACGAAATGCTCTCTAGATTATTGATAACAAATACGGGAACTTAACGACATGCTCTCTAGATTATTGATAGCTAATACGGGAACTTAACGACATGCTCTCTAGATTATTGATAACAAATACGGGAACTTAACGACATGCTCTCTAGATTATTGATAACAAATACGGGAACTTAACGAAATGCTCTCTAGATTATTGATAACAAATAAGGGAACTTTACGACATGCTCTCTAGAAAATTGATAACAAATACGAGAACTTAACGACATGCTCTCTAGATTATTGATAACAAATACGGGAACTTTACGACATGCTCTCTAAATCAATGATAACAAATCCGGGAACTTAACGAAAATCCTCTCTAGATTATTGACAACAAATGCGGGAACTTAACGACATGCTCTCTAGATTATTGATAACAAATATGGGAACTTTACGACATACTCGCTAGATTCTTGATAACAAATACGGGAACTTTACGACATACTCTCTAGAAAATTGATAACAAATACGGGAACTTTACGACATGCTCTCTAGATTATTGATAACAAATACGGGAACTTAACGACATGCTCTCTGGATTATTGATAACAAATACGGGATTTTAACGACACGTTCTCTAGATTATTGATAACAAATACGGGAACTTAACGACATGCTCTCTAGATTATTGATAACAAATACGGGAACTTAACGAAATGCTCTCTAGGTTATTGATAACAAATACGGGAACTTAACGACATGCTCTCTAGGTTATTGATATCAAATACGGGAACTTAACGACATGCTCTATAGATTATTGATAACGAATACGGTAACTTGAAGACATGCTCTCTAGCTTATTGATAGCAAATACGGGAACTTAACGACATGCTCTCTAGAAATTAATAACAAATACGGTAACTTAACGACATGTTCTCTAGATAATTGATAACAAATACGGGAACTTATGGACATGCTCTCTAGATTATTGATAACAAATACGGGAACTTAACGACATGCTCTCTAGATTATTGATAACAAATACAGGAACTTAACGACATGCTCTCTAGATTATTGATAACAAATACGGGAAATTAACGACATGATCTCTAGATTATTGATAACAAATACGGGAACTTAACGACATGCTCTCTAGATTATTGATAACAAATACGAGAACTTAACGACATGCTCTCTAGATTATTGATAACAAATGCGGGAACTTAACGACATGCTCTCTATATTATTGATAACAAATACGGGAACTTAACGAAATGCTCCGTAGATTATTGATAACAAATACGGGAACTTAACGACATGCTCTCTAGATTATTGTTAGCTAATACGGGAACTTAACGACAAGCTCTCTAGATTATTGATAACAAATACGGGAACTTTACGACATGCTCTCTAGATTATTGATAACAAATGCGGGAACTTAACGACATGCTCTCTAGATTATTGATAACAAATATGGGAACTTTACGACATACTCGCTAGAAAATTGATAACAAATACGGGAACTTAACGACATGCTCTCTAGATTATTGATAACAAATACGGGAACTTATGGACATGCTCTCTAGATTATTGATAACTAATACGGGAACTTTACGACATGCTCTCTAGATCATTGATAACAAATACGGGAACTTAACGACATGCTCTCTTGATTATTGATAACAAATACGAGAACTTTACGACGTACTCTCTAGAAAATTGATAACAAATACGGGAACTTAACGACATGCTCTCTAGATTATTGATAACAAATACGGGAACTTATGGACATACTCTCTAGATTATTGATAACAAATACGGGAACTTTACGACATGCTTTCTAGATCATTGATAACAAATACGGGAACTTTATGAAAATCCTCTCTAGATTCTTGATAACAAATACGGGAACTTTACGACATACTCTCTAGAAAATTGATAACAAATACGGGAACTTTACGACATGCTCTCTAGATTATTGATAACAAATACGGGAACTTAACGACATGCTCTCTGGATTATTGATAACAAATACGGGATTTTAACGACTCGTTCTCTAGATTATTGATAACAAATACGGGAACTTAACGACATGCTCTCTAGATTATTGATAACAAATACGGGAATTTAACGAAAGGCCTTCTAGATTATTTATAACAAATGTGGGACTTAACGAAATGCCTTCTAGATTATTTATAACAAATGCGGGAACTTTACGACATGCTCTCTAGAAAATTGATAACAAATACGGGAACTTTACGACACGCTCTCTAGAAAATTGATAACAAATACGGGAACTTTACGACATGCTCTATAGATTATTGATAACAAATACGGAAACTTGACGACATGCTCTTTACATTATTACTAACAAATACAGGGTCAATACAAGACATGTGATTATACAGGTTAATTTTAAAGTCACGTTTTAATTTGTTTGTACTTCATGTTATACAATTCATTTATATAAAATAACGTCACATGGCAGCGACAGACCTGTTATTTTATGACACAAAATGATGGGTCATATTGACACTACAGCGCTACGGGAGATCAAATGATATCGTGGCGGGCAATAATTGTTGCTCTATCTTGTAACGAATAGTTTATTGGTCATTTTAGAATTGAGGTTCTTTTGTTTTGTTTCTGGAAATAAAAAAATACAACGTATGTTTCTGTTGAAGCGGGTTTCTTTATATTATTCTTATTGAAGGTCACTGATTTTAGGTTGTCCTCTAACGTTTATTAGCATAGAGTGACCTCGTCTTGGTTCCTTGTGAACTTCAATTGATTAGTGGTTTTTATTAATGTTCTTCATCGTAAGAGCGATCGTGCATAAATTAATAATCATTGAATGATATGTATATATGGCCTAACCTCTGGGCCAACTTCAAAACTTGAATTAATTGATAAGTCCGTGGAGGTTTAGAGTCCAACGAGTACAAATTTATTTCACGAAGATGCGACGACATCACAAGTAATTAGTTCATAATAATACATTGCATTGCAGATCAATTAAACATATTACCGTCAGTTTTCCAGTTACTTAATTGTTGTCAGAACATCATGGGCTGTGTACGCGAGCTGCCGTTATCCAGTCAGCCGGTAATGATACCCATTAGTTTTGACGAAATATATATATCATAAAGCTGATCAACGATCCTTCCATCAATGGTTATACAATAACCCTATAAATTCCATCAATTCATTATAAAAGTATGGACTGACCCCATGTCCTTATCTCAATACATAAATTTGGCAAATTATGAATCCTAACACTGGATGGATTTAAAACACGTCTTTATGGCTTGACGGTCAGAATAAAAAGGGTGAACTACTATAGTCACCAAGCGTGACCATATCAACGCTACCACGTCACAATCGACCCATGCGATTTGGGTTCACTAAAAAACCATGAAGCATAAAAGTATTCTATATTAAAAATCTCGTAACTTCAAAATGCGTACTCCAAACGCGCTGCCAACTGTAGCAGACGACATCGTTGAAATATGTCGTAACAATTCCCTGCCCGACGGGGGAAATAAATCTATTCTATAGATTTTTTTAAATATTCTAATTGATCATCTGAAAAATTTAACAAAACCCAACATACGGCCTACGATGTTCTGTGTAGAACATTGTCGTAAGTCATGTCGATATAATATGAGTCATGTAATACATGGACATTATATTAAAGTAACTAAAGATAATGTCTACTGTCAGTAAATAATTAACTACCAGTATGTCTTCACCAAAATATTAATGTGTTGTGTACTAAAATTATCCTAACTAATTAAAAATTAACTAATTAATCAGTGTATGAAATAGTGTAATTAAAATTTAATTACCTAAACTAAAGTATCGTGTCATAGTAAAGAAAGTAACGAAAAGTAAAGACAAGTGAAGTAAAGAAGAGAATAAAGCGTAAGTTAACTAGTGAGATGTTAAAAAAAAATTTGTGTAGATTCACTACTATCTATTTAACTGAATGTATAAGCTAACAAAATAATAATACATATAGTATTACGTAAACACATTTGCTAACTTTATATAGTAATTATCACATTTATGAATACATTTACTTAAATTATTCAATTGTGTGAGATTATTTTGTTTTCTCTTTTCTTTCTTTTTATGTTTTTCTTTATTTTTTCAGCCGCGGTAGCATAGTGGTTAGTGCACTGGCTTCCTAGCGCAGTGGTCTATGGTTCGATCCCCAGATGAGGCGGAAAATTTTTAGGCCACAAACGGCTCCTGGGTCGACCCAGCCCCAAATGGGTACCAGAGCTACTCTGGGAAGGTTAAGGCGGCCGGCGAGATGCCGACCACATCACCCCTCGTGTGCCGACGGTCAAGATAATATGGGCCTAACACCATATTCCCAATATGCCTCAATGGGCGTGTAACGGGTTCCTTTACCTTTACCTTTATTTTTTCACATTATATTTCTATTTTATTAATAAAATACGTATTTAAATAACTAGTGTTCGTGATGAAGATCCAAACGTCGTTATTTCCATGTGTGAATCTAAGAGTTTGTTCCATGTGAAGAATGATTCTCATTCGAATTTAATTCATATTTTCAAACGATCAGTCCAAAAATGAATCGAGTGTTCATTATTTCCAGAATCATAATGAATGTCAAACGAATGGACACAAACCAAAGTCCAAACGTTGAGAATTGAAACTTTGACATAAGTCTCGCGGAACATCGTAACGTTTTTGTGCAGAGTGTCAACATGCGTTAGTTCATTATAAGTTTCTTCGATGTGTTTTTCGTATGCCTCGAATTCATAACACATCAGCTGTGTAACATTACGTGGTCATATGGAATCATAAAGAATGTGCGTATAGTTCAATCTAACACCTTGATAGCAGACATTCATGGACACGAACAGATCCAACTGTCCTTGATTGAGTATATGTTCGATAACTTCATGTAGTCATGCACTAGTGAAGTGCTTGACTCGTAATCCAGTATGCTCGTAAAGTATTTGATAGTACAGTTAAGGAAACTCGAATCATCGTTCTACGTCCGAAGTGGAACTGTCACGTTAGTAGAACTTGAATTCTATCAAATGATTACTTCTACTTGAAAGTGAACGTCACTGACGTTAAAAATTGCCTGCATCTGACGGAGAGATACATTTGCGGAAAATTTAGTAGCATTTGTTGACCTCAGATTTTGGAGGTATTTAATAACATAACATTCCTAGAAATTTAGTGAGCGCTTATTTAATCCATGTCACTTTCATAGGCCTGTCTTTATTTTTCTTATGACAACAGACGATATACGAAACTTATGCTGCTTTGGCTGAGCATAGTTAGAATAATCAACCACGTTACTGTCTATCGTAGGCATGGTAAACTACATAAGAATGAAAACGTGTGTACAAATAGAGATGTTACATAAAAAAAATCACTAAATAAATCTATATTAAAATAGATGAATATGAAAAGAAAAGAACTGATGACTGACCATGCTGAGTCATCAAGGATGTGACAACCATTGTACGTGTAAAGTATTACCTATGCGAGCTAAGCTCAAGTACTAGTTGCATTTTCAGTGAATGGTGATGAAAATACACACCATTGCCCCGCTCGATAACTATTCGAGCATCTTTATTGTTAAGTAATGTAACCACATTGTCACCATACCTGTTATTGGTAGGTGGCAATAGACACGCAACCCTAGTCTGCCTTGTAATTAAAGGAATTAACAAGTGCCTGACATGTGGGATCTAGTGGCAGATAGTATAGCAACATAGTGCACGAATATGCCCTTTTTCTATTATAGGTAGTTATAGTGTCTATAATATGTGAACAATAGTAATGTGTAATACCTGTCGTATGTGACAGCGTAATACTCAAACTCAAAAATTTGATGACCGACTTATCGGTTTCAGGTTTCCCATCAGAGGTACACCGAAAATTGATGATGTTAATTTTATTATTAACCCTTTTATTACTGTTGATCATATATACCTTTTTATTAAGATCAGGTTCTATATGATCATATTGAAAAGATAATGTAATTGGCGAAGTAGGTAGATGTAAAGAACTAGGTGTGTCAGGAAGAGACAATTCATCTTCCTGAAATAAGAATAGATCATAATCATAACACGAAGTGACGATCTGAACGTCAAGATCGAGAAAAGAAATTTGTAACCCTTTAGGACGGGTATGAAACAACCCAAACATATTATTGTAAAGATCGACTATTGACAACTGAGAGTGTTGAGTCATCTCAGATTGTATCATGAAAGTCATAGAGATGTCATTGGTAGAGTTCTGTATCCCTGACATTTGCTCGTAGTCATGAGCAAAACAGATGGTTCTGAAAAAATAACTGACCAATAAGATCAGAAGTAAATTGTTTATGACACGTGAGTAATTGACAGTAGATAGTTTTCTGATCACATGAAAACATTTCATATTCACCTTGAAAACCAAACTAGAGACAAAAGACAAAAAAGTAAAGAGAAAATTTGTACGACCAGCTGTAGCATTAACAATGTTGGAAGTACATAAATATACATAGTAAGATGTAGTAACATCATTGTCAAGTTTATTGACAATTGATGTACATTTAGTATTCTGGTCTTCAATACAAGACACATCAGATATGATTGTGACCTCGACCCTGTCAACCTGAGAGATATCTTTATCATCCTCATCACTTTCCAAAATAGTGCTAAGAACAAAATTTGAAAATACTGTGCCACATACATTCATCTTGTTGGCACGGAGTTTAGCCATCGCAACGACAGCGTTAGCATTGCTATAAAATTGCAAATTTTTCTTTTCCCATTCATTAATTTCTTCTGGGGTGCAATCCTTACTGCCGTGGATGCGTCCCACCGTAAGATCAGCTGCTGGATTCTGCAACATGCACACCTTGACATTACCTGTAAAAAATGGTGTGTTAACATATACAATGGCAGTGGGGTAGTGCTCAACAGTACCACCAAAAGTAATACACCTGACGTATTCATTAGTAGCACAGCTTGGATGGACTAGTGACTGCCTGACTCCAATGGTAGTTTATCCCGTATCCCTCAAAACTGAGACCACAGTACCATTAACCAATCCTCTATTGAACATCAGGGTGCCTGTGCCGTCGTTCGCCGAAAGACCAACTGCTGTCTGAAGGTGTCTACAATTCAGCACTGTTTCTTTGGCCTTCTGAAAAACAGCATTACAATCTTGGCAACTATTTGCCACATTATAATTAACAGCACAACATGAAGACGAAGATTGTGACTGATTATTATTATCAGAACCCCTAGAGGTAGTACCATCTGTGAGTGCCGCCCCTGCACTGTGATCAACATGTGTTGGTCTGCGTGACTGAGACCTATGTCGGGGATGGCCAACATAGTTATTTCGTTGTCTACCATTGTAGTTATTGTTTTTAGATCTAGAATTATGATTATTATTTTGCCAATTGTTACCATTGTTACTGATATTACTATTAAATTGTCTATTCCAATTTGACCTTTGTTGATAATTATTATTATGCCTGAACTGAGGTGACTGATTTCTATATTGCTGCCTACCTCTGTTGAAATTACTATTATTGTTATAATTGTTTTGTCCCTGATGATAATTATCATAATACCTTTTATTTGAAGATTTTCTATCAAGGCTTTGAGCTCTTGATCTGTCATACCCATGATATGCCCTATTATACGGAACCGGTAATGGTTCTCTTAATTGTGAATTGGATATGTTAACATAAGGGTGTGCAGTACAGTATTTTATTGCCATTTTTCCTAATTCCTCTATAGTAGGTGGTTTGCGCTCCTGTAAAAAGGAACAAAGTGGTGCGCTGACAGAGGATAGAACCTTGTCTCTAAGTAATAAGTCAACTAACTTATCGTATGATTTTTCAACACCAGCAAGTTCAACCCATCTGTTAATGTGTTGCGGATATTCGCAACGAAACTAGTGAAGTCTTTATTTGCCTCTGGTAGAAGAGATTTAAATTTTTGTCTGCATCCTTCTTCATCTAGATGAAAACGTCGTAATAACAAAGCCTTTGTGGCCTCATAATCAGAAGCTATTGTTGGATCAACATTCTGAGCTGCACTTGCGGGCTCACCATCTAAAGATTCCTTGAGTTTTAGTGCCCATGCATGTTTATTAAGATTATTGAACTTGCACACCTCCTCAAAGCGTAACAGCCATGCCGATAAATCATCAACATGTAATTTGAATGGTGGTAATTTAAACTTATAATTGCTTTTAGTTTGGTTGGATGGAGAAGCATTCTGTGTATCAGTTTTATTTATATTTGAAGCTACTTGAGCTCTTAAATTTAATTCAGCCATACGCATTTGTATTAACTCTTTTTCTTGTTGCATTTTTCTTTCCTCAAATTCTCGTATTCGGTTTTCTTTATCAATTTCTTCCATGAGCCCTTTTGCTTTTCCTTTTTTTTCCCTCCCGTTCAGCTTCCTTTTTCTCCAGTTCTTCTTGTTCCTGTTTAGCAATTGCTTTTTGCTTTTCTAACTTGGCCACTCGTTCTTCCATTTCTGCTTTATATTTCGCAAGTTCAGTCACTGCAAATTCCAGGAGTGCGTCCCTTTTTTTAATTAAATTCCTTTCCAAGTTTAACGAAATGTTCTAAAGTAAACACCTTGAAGTTAATAATCTATGTATTTAATCAACAATATAATGTATTCAGTTATTTATATGTGCCCAGTGGACAACGTAGTACTATGACTAGAACGGTGTACCCGCTGAGTCAAATATTTAATTATATGTTGTCAATTCCACAATTATTTTTACTCAATAACATATATCAATATTACCTACTCATAATAAAACACCAATTTGTTATGACACTTATTTATTTATGATGCTGAAAATATCTCATGCATCCTATATTTTCACTTATTAATTATGGGTATCCTCCATCAATAAATATTTTAATCAATTATGTATTTCTAATAGCTAATATAGTGTCCCACTTAATCTAGTCTATCACTTATTCATAGTGTGATTAACAAACAATTATCAAATAAAAGTCACCCTTCTTCAATATTTTATCATAATATTATGACCTCATGCCCTATGTGGCATGTGCAAAGAGAAGTGCCTTGGACCACTAGTGCAAAATGTTGCAATCATTCAGTCAAGTATTTTTTTTAAATCAAAATTAATCAAAATGCTTTATCATATTATTTCTTAATTAATATATATTATTATTATTATATCAATTATAAATCAATAAATACAAGACAAACAATAAATTAAAGTTCTACAAGACACTAGCACATCACAATTGACAAATGTAAACATAAAATGATTATATGAAACAAGCAGAAAATCGGAAGTAGGGTCAAGGATAAACCAAATTTAGGTTAAAAATGGAACACTGAAAATGGTGACGTCACAGGACTCTATAACTGATAAATATTTAATAATTATAAACTAAATGATAGAAAGGTTGAGAATAGACGTAATAGCTTACAAACGAACGACGAAAAATAAAAAAAGAACTGAAAATTAGTACAGAAAAATACACCAGATATCACATCACCTTACAACTAACACCTAATATAGAATTTTTGCAATGACAAGCAGAACGTTCCCCAGTTAATTTATTAGGGGGTCCCCTGTGCACAAATTGCAAAAATTCAATAATCCCTAAGAACAATCAGAACTGTTGCGGTCAGCCGAAACGACATAACATCAGTTCTGATCCCCGCCATCCAAACCCGCTGAGTTGAACAAAAACAACATCGATGCATACATAAAAACATTTAACATTTTAAAATGGTATTAAGACACGCCTTTGAAAAGACAACGTGGACTAAATTTGCCTAATTCCCAAAAAGGTACTTATCTTTTGAGTAGCGACTAACTTCGACATTGTCAACATGTGCCAACGGATTTCTGTGAATGGGCTACAGGAATGACAAGTCCTTGATGTATTTGAATGAGGCATTTTGAATTAAATTCCATGTAGCAGACTTGTCGAATGAGTTTTTACAGCCGTTAGACCTACAGTCTTTGTTGCTAAGGTCGTGACGTCATTTGCGCATGCGTATAGAAGTGTCAAGTCGATCGAAAGGAGAACTTGAAAACACGAAATTCTTGATAGTTGAATAGTTCTTCAAAGTGAAATAGTTTCACAACCACATCTGGCCACCAGTTGTTGAAACGGGTTTCTTTATATTATTCTTATTGAAGGTCACTGATTTTAGGTTGTCCTCTAACGTTTATTAGCATAAAGAGTGACCTCGTCTTGGTTCCTTGTGAACTTCAATTGATTAGTGGTTTTTATTAATGTTCTTCATCGTACGAGCGATCGTGCATAAATTAATAATCATTGAATGATGTATATATGGCCTAACCTCTGGGCCAACTTCAAAACTTGAATTATTTGATAAGTCCATGTAAGTTTAGAGTCCAACGAGTACAAATTTATTTCACGAAGATGCGAAGACATCACAAGTAATTAGTTCATAATAATACATTGCATTGCAGATCAATTAAAAATATTACCGTCAGTTTTCCAGTTACTTAATTGTTGTCAGAACATCATGGGCTGTGTACGCGCGCTGCCGTTATCCAGTCAGCCTGAAATGATACCCATTAGTTTTGACGAAATATATATATCATAGAGCTGATCAACGATCCTTCCATCAATGGTTATGCAATAACCCTATAAATTCCATCAATTCATTATAAAAGTATGGACTGACCCCATGTCCTTATCTCAATATATAAATTTGGCAAATTATGAAGCCTAACACTGGAAGGATTTAAAACACGTCTTCATGGCTTGACGGTCAGAATAAAAAGGGTGAACTACTATAGTCACCAAGCGTGACCATATCAACGCTACCACGTCACAATCGAACCATGCGATTGGTTTTCACTAAAAAACCATGAAGCATAAAAGTATTCTATATTAAAAATCTCGTAACCTCAAAATGCGTACTCCAAACGCGCTGCCAACTGTAGCAGACGACATCGTTGATACATGTCGTAACAGTTTCACATGGCCATTCGTGCTTCCTTGTTTTGACACATGGTTTAGGATTATCCTACAGATACACGTGCTGATAATAAAATTACAAAAATTGACCTGTCAGTCATCCTGTAGAAATAATATATCCCATACCGTGATCACCTGATCGATCGTTGACATTTAATGGCAGCAGTCCCTCTTGGGTCATGGCTCTCAAGTGGCATACTTCTCTAAACATAGCGTTGAACTGAATCCATTTTGTTAAGGGGGCATCACTAAAATAGTTATTTGCACCTGATGTAAGAGTCTCTTTTCGCATAATCTGTGATGGCATCTCTACTTGCTGCGATCTGCATCTCCGTCCTCTCAGAATCTTAGACTTATCTCTTCATGTCTCTCTTGCACACATGTTTGGAACATCTCCGTCCTCCCAGAATCCTGGACTTATCTCTTCATGTCTCTCTTGTACACATGTTTGGAACATCTCCGTCCTCCCAGAATCCTGGACTTATCTCTTCATGTCTCTCTTGCACGCATGTTTGGAACATCTCCGTCCTCTCAGAAACCTGGACTTATCTCTTCATGTCTCTCTTGCACGCATGTTTGGAACATCTCCGTCCTCTCAGAAACCTGGACTTATCTCTTCATGTCTCTCTTGCGCACATGTTAGGAGGTTCAGCTGCGGTTGCCTTTCTTTTAATTGGGGGGATGGGGGGAGGCACGGCGCAAGCTTGGGTTCAGTATTAAGTTTAATCCAGTTGAGAGATGTTAAGGACTTTCTTGCAAGTCATATAAACATTTTAATTATGACGGTCAGAGAAATGATAGTTAGTTACCCCCCCCCCCCCCCCCTTTCCCCCCTCTCCCTTTTGGAGTGCTTGGCCGGTAACATATATCAAATCGGCAAGGATTGATTCCCTCCGCATCGGAGAAAAAGACAGGCGGGGGAGAGTGGGTGGTGGGGACAAACGTTATTACCCACTTATATAATAAGCTTGTAAAGTCACTGACTTAACTAACTTTCTGTAATCGCTACACAACCAGACATTGACGTTGGGAACTCTTATCAATCTTCCACTATCATCGCATTGCTATTTCCCTCGTTCTGAAACGTTAAGATACATTTATGCATTTTATCTAAGGGACGTAATTTGTATTACAAGGGAATTAATGTGCGCAGTACAGCTAGTTATAATTTTTAAAACAAGTTTAAGTTATTTTAAAGAACTTTTTGTAACACTTTTGTAGTAAAGAAGCGAAAAACAATGCATTTTAAATTCTGAAGAACATTTTTTCTGCTATTTGTTACTGTTATAGAAATATTCAATTACACTTTCTATGGGATAAATAAAAGTATGCTAGGCTTAAAACATATCAGTAAATATGTATAACACGATTTTTCTCTTAATTTATAGTTTGAAACAAAAGCACTTTATATATTTTTGACCGGCACATAGTGCTGTCTAAACTAAAGTTGAGACGAAGTCTGTTTAACCAGTCCCCTTTGTGAGCTCGTAAATGACCATAAGTTCCTACCAACCGTCTCCACCAAACATTATAACACGAGGTGACATGAGGAGCATTCATATCATAGGGACTTGAATATGATTTAAAATATATCGAGTCCAGAACAAATATAACAGTCTCTCAACCCACACATTTAGTCTCATTGTGTGACTCTGAAACATGAAGAACAACGAAGACGTTAAAATCTGCAGTGGATAAATCACTCGTAACCGTACGTTTCCACTGATAAGTTGTCTTTAGTGTGTCGCGTTATAGACTAACCATAAATCCTAACGCTTTGTCCCTTTCTGTTATCATGGTCAAGTTTTGTCTAATGTTGTTTAAATAATGTCAGTTCTATAAATACTCTACAGCTCAAAAAGGAGAGCTAGTGACTTGAGTCCACATAACCTGGAAACGAGTTAACAGCAGTACAATACATTCAGTTTATGAAATAAAGTAAATAGAGACAGACGCAAAAATATAGTCAGACACAAAAGCAGAGACATTCCCAAAAAATTAGAACGAGACTCAAAAAATTAGAACGAGACTCAAAAAATAGAGCCAGACCCATACAAAAGAGGCAGATACAAAAAATAGAGACTGATTAAAAAAATAGAGGCAGACTCAACGAATAGAGGCAACCAAAAAATAGAAACTGGCACAAAAATAGAGGCAGATCCAAAAAATAGAAGTTTGCACAAAAAATAGATGCAGATCCAAAAATTAGAGGCAGACACAAAAACATATTTTAAAAGAAAAATTGAAATACATATACAAGAAAGATGATGAAATCTTGATGCACGTAGTAACAGCTGGGGCATAAGGTTGTAAAACAAAGAAGAAGATAAGTGAATGCTGAACTCTGACCCTCATGGTTTATATTTTTGACGAGGTCGTCATTCATATACCGCCTCTCACATGGTATATCCGTTTTAGACATTATCTTGCGTAAAGTAAATAGACGGGAATCCCCAAAAAATAGAGGCAGACACTCACACAAAACAGAGGTAGTCATACAAAAAAGAGGCAGACAACACAAATATAGATCCAAATCCCAAAAATAGATTCAGACCCAAAAACACAAAGAGGAATTTGAAATTTTCGTTACTTACAAAACTACTAAATATTATACTTTAAAGTTAAATAAGGAAACTTATTCTAAAAGACATGCTGGCTCTTACAAGATTGAAAACAGGTAGTATATCCAGAAAATCATGGGCTGGAATAGTACAAGCTGACTCACAGAATGATGATCAAGGGGAAATCAGGAATACAAATAGAGAAAAGGAAGGACACAAGATACAAGCTTCAAAGGAAACAATTAAGAAAAAAGGAAGATGTCAGAGTAAAACATTGAGAAAACCAATAATCTGAACATTGATTCAAAGAATAAGGGTGTTGAGAACCACATGAAAAACCAACAAATCAATAGGCCTACTCATAAAGTTTAACAAAACCTCTCAAGGTTAAGGATTTTTCAAATCAGTGGCACTGTGGTAAGTATTAGAGCATTACCAGACAGTAAGATCATCAATGTACTAGAAAAAGTTATAGATAAAGGGTCAATAGCACACATAAAAAGAACAAATTATGGCATAATACTCACAATGAACATGACTGAAAAGTCAAAAACTTTAATAAAACAAATTGAAGTAAGTCCTGTTCAAGTAGAATTGGCACACAGCATTAAAGCTAGGCTAGAATTAGTCAAAGAAACCAGGAAATGTGTAATTAAAGGAATACCTGTTACAGTTCCAGAGGAAGAAATAAAAACTAAACTACAAACAGAAAATCCAAAATATAGGATTCTTAAATTGGAAAGGATATCACAGAAATTGGGAACTTCAACTGTAATAATAGTTACATAAGAAGGACGAGAAATCCAATCACATTTCTTCAGTGGCAGTACTAAAATAAAACAGACGCTTACATACCACTGGTCATTCAATGCTCAAACTGCCAGATATTTGGCCACACCAAAAAAACACGTAGAAGTAAGCCTAAATTCCGATATTGTGCAGGGGACCACACCTATGATCACTGCAAATTAGTAGAAGATGATAAAGATTACAGAACAAGAAATATAAACAGAAAATGTGCAAATTGTCTAGGAAACCACAGTGCACGTTTCTTAGGATGTCCACAGTACTGTCGTAAATTGTATAGATAGTGTTTTATTGTTATGGTCCCAATCGAGCACAGGAGAGATGGTGAGATCTAGGTGAGAGAAATGGGTGAGAAATAGTCCTGTTTACGATGATTACAGGGTGTAAGAAAAATTACAGTCTTGGATTGAGTAAGTGTTCAACCCAACCTATCTGGTACGACACTCTTAAAATGGAGACGTATTATTTCACTAGATACTGAATCTAATACACTATCCTCTCGTAAGCACACACAAACAATTTTGTGACATAAATACGTACATACGTATACAAGAACACGTAAACTGTGGGCACATATAATGGGGCAGGGGAAGGTTTTGACCAGAACTAATAGCTAAGGTTTATAAAATTTATTATATCTTTAGAAAAGAAAAAAATAGATTACAACAGTTAATACATCGTTATCATGTCATCAGGTGAAATGGTAGTTACATAAAGGGAAAATAAATAAACAAGATATATTCTCAAGACTCTCCCTCTGGGATATGGAAAAATTAGGAAAATGGTCCCACTCGAGGTTGTTTGCCAAAAAGATCAAAACAAATGATTGACAATGGGAGTGGGGTAGACGGGACGGATATATAGGATATGTCCTTAATTTAACTTTCCCGTGGGCCTTCAGCCTTAGTGAGAGAATAGATAAAAGGAAGGTGTTATATAAGTAGTAAACATTTAGAAACTAAATTCTTTCATTCCGTTTTCCCTTCTCGCATTCATTCCGCGAGCTCGCTTTCATTCACACTTACCCCCTCTGTCGGCTGCATATGTCCATAGAATTAATCACACACAGTTCTTAAGACTATTATATATGTCTTATTATTTTGTCCAGTCCAGCCCCAGAAAGCTCCGTATAGCCAGCCACTGCTAATTTCGCTCGAAGATTTCGCTGAAATGGTGTGTTGATTATAATTTTCCTGGCAAGGATTCTTCGTCAGATTTCAGGGATTGTTATAGAGACTAAGTTTGTTTCTAGGAGTCTGTCGTAATGACTGGGAATTGTCTCAACAGTAGAATGATACTCACAAGCTGTTCTTGGACAAACTAGCCTTAAATGTTCTCTGGGGACCCCAAGATGCAACAATAGTGAATGCAGTCAGCAACCCATAGCTTGACTGCTTGCATCAGGACCAGCGAACCAGAGCTGGTCAAGACCGTACTCCACCTCCACGTAGTGGTCCTGGAAACAGTCTGCAGCAGTGCAGTCTGGCTGAGCGAGTACGGATCGAAATGAGAACACAAACCCGGTCCCTAAGAAATGCCGTGCAGAAGTCGGATGTGTCGACCGAAAGGTGCAGATATTACAGCTTTGGCGCAAACAGACACAACGCAACCACCGTCCTTTTCAGGGCGAACGAGGAAGAAGAAAAAGAAGAAGAAATGTTCTCTGGAGAAGTTGGTGGTAGGAAAAGTGTTTACTGTCCTCTGGGTTTAATTAAATAAACTCGTGCTGTCCGTTCTGCCTCATCAGGCAAGAGAACTTTATAGAATATAAATAGAAAAATCTTCTGGCATTGTCCGTTCCAGTTTAACATTTAACATGAACCACAATTTTTCATTTGACGTGGATTTGGTTAATTAACCGCTCTATAGTCAATGTTTGTAGGTTTGGAACATATACTTTGGGATGCCGTAGGCCATCTGGACGTGACTTTCTATATCTCTATAAATAAAAACCGTTGGATCGAAAAGGTATGATCCCCTGTATAAAAGAAAAAGGGATAACAGGTAATATACTATTAAAAAATCTAACACCCGCGTTATACTAGGTAAGACCTGAAAATAATCACTCTGGTATTTAATTATTTATATTAAGATAACTCTGCCATCAATGGTACCTATACCTTGTAGCGGTATGGCAGCTTGCGTACCCTGACAATCCCCAGAGCTATGCCAGTGGGAGTTTTACTCCTGGTAGGTTCAACCAAGCTGGACTGGTCTGTGTGGGTAGGGGTCAGACAAAAGCTGGTACCCTGGTCCTCCAGGTTGGGGGTTTTAGCATAGGGCTGACACCCCTGTCTATGTAAAAAAAATAATGAAGTTACGGAAACAACATCAAATGAACAAACTTTGCTGCGGGATGGACATTCGGAGTCTGTGGCTCGTATGACTGTCAGTGGTGAAAGCCGAAAGGAAGCCACTGACATGAAAACGGATGTCCTGACCGCAAAACAGGATACAAGAATAGGATTTTGGAATGTCAGGACAATGTACGAGACAGGTAAACTAAGACAGGTCACAGGAGAAATGAGAAACTATAGGTTACACATCCTGGGGATAAGTGAGAGCAGATGGACAGGGGCAGGAAAAGTTAAAACAGCGACAGGAGAAACAGTACTTTACTCTGGAAGAGAGGATGGACAGCACAGTGAAGGCGTAGCCATTATTCTACAGAAAGGGATAGAAAGGACATTACTGGAATGGAAACCCATCAACAACAGACTGATACGATTGAGATTGAGAGGGAGATTCACCAACACTACAATAATACAATGCTACGCACCAACGAATGATAGCGATGAGGAGGTCAAGGATGAATTCTATCAACAACTGCAGAAAGAAATGGAAGACACACCTAGATATGATCTTGTTATAGTAATGGGAGACCTCAATGCGAAAGTTGGTACACACAATACATATAATGAAAGAACAATGGGGAAATGCGGCAGCGGAACAGCAAACGAAAATGGGGATAAGCTAATAAGTTTCTGTAGCATTAACAACCTGGTCATTGGAGGAACACTTTTCCCACATAAGGAAATTCACAAGTTAACATGGGAATCACCAAATGGTCGGGACAGAAACCAGATAGACCACATCATGGTTAACGGCAGATGGAGACATGCATTACAAGATGTGAAGGTAAGAAGAGGTGCAGATGTGGGAAGTGATCACCATTTAGTAGTAGCAAAACTGAAAGTGAAACTAAGAAGGGCTGGACCAACTGTAACTACACAGAAAAGGTTTGACATCAGCAAATTGAAGGACCCCCTTACCAGAAAAGCTTTTGCGGCCGACATTAAGAAACGATATCAATTTGCCAAAAGCCAGGAAAAGACATTGACTGATGATATAGACCAGAATTTCCGCACCATTTCAACAATATATAAGGAAAGTAGCAAATTATGCTTAGGATTCCAGAAAGGAAGAAGCAAGACTGGATAACACCAGAAACACTCAACACCATAAAGATGAGAAAGGAAATGAAAAGAAAGAAAACAGAAGCGAAGTCCCCCAGGTTAAAGCAACTATATAGAGAACAGTACAGCCAGCTGGACAGGGAAGTTAAACGCCAAACCCGAGCCAACAAAAGGAATTTCCTAGACGATCTTGCAAAACAGGCAGAAGAGGCAGCACTGAGAAATGAACAATGCACAGTATACAAAATAACTAAATTCATCAGTGGAAAACAAGGTGCAAACAATATTACATTAGTAAGAGATAAGCAAGGAAATCTCATCAAGACAGCAGAGGGACAGGAAACAAGATGAGCAGAGCACTTCAGAGAAACGCTGAACAAGGAAATACCAGAGACACAATTGAATGTTCCTGAGGCTGAAAACGATCTAGATGTAAATACAGACATTCCACGAAAAGAAGAAATCATCACAGCAATCAAAGGGTTAAAGAACGGTAAAGCTCCGGGCCATGATAACTTAAATGCAGAGCTATTTAAGACAGACCCTGAGCTAGCAGCAGAACTATTAGAACCACTATTTGCACAAGTGTGGAAAACGGGGACAACACCATCAGAGTGGAAGAAAGGAATAATTGTCAAATTGCCCAAGAAAGGAGATCTTGCAGACTGCAATAATTGGAGAGGAATCACTCTTCTCTCAGTTCCCAGCAAAATACTAGGCAGGATAATTATACAGAGAATTTAAAAGGCAGTAGACTACAAACTGAGGAAAGAACAAGCAGGGTTTAGAAAGAACAGAAGATGTGTAGACCATATATTCACTCTCAGGAACATTTTAGAGCAGTGCTCAGAATGGCAAAGACAGCTTTACATAAATTTTGTTGATTTTGAAAAGGCTTTTGACAGCATACATAGGGACAGTTTATGGAAAATACTGAGGGCTTATGGAATTCCAAGCTGCATAGTGTCAATCATAAAAAGCCTCTATGCCAACTTTACGTGTAGTGTTGGGCAGAGCAACCTAACCTTTGAGGTGAAGACAGGAGTACGACAGGGATGCCCCTTATCAACTACTCTATTTTTAACAGTCATAGACTGGGTGATGCGCCAGACAACAGAGGGCAGTCCAAGAGGAATAAGATGGACTACATTTTCTACATTGGAAGATCTGGAATATGCAGATGACATTGCACTGCTGGCACATTCACATCAACACATCCAGGAAAAAACAGATAGACTTAATAAAATTAGCCAGCAGGTGGGCTTGAACATCAATTTAAAGAAGTCTGAGGTCATGACGCTCAATGTGAGCAACCCTGAGCCCATATCAGTAAGGAATCAGCTACTGGTACAGACAGATACCTTCACATACCTAGGAAGCATAGTAACACCAGACGGTGGGGCAGGCAAAGACATCAACATCAGAATGAATAAGGCAAGAACAGCCTTCTTTAGCCTAAATAACATCTGGAAGTCCTCCCAATACAGCACAAGCACAAAATTAAGATTATACCAGAGTTGCGTGCTTTCTGTGCTTCTCTATGTTGCGGAATGCTGGAGAGTTACAGAGAAGGAAATGTCAAAATTGTCCTCTTTTCACACAACATGCCTAAGAAAAATTCACCACATCTTTTGGCCGAATACCACCACCAACCAAGATCTGCTTACTCGGAGCAAGCAAGAGGACATGCACACCATCATAGCTGGCAGACGCTGGAGCTGGGTTGGTCATGTCCTCAGAAGAGACCCCGATGCCATCACAAGAACAGCGATGTTTTGGACCCCTGAAGGAAAGCGAAAGAGAGGCCGATCAAAAACTACTTGGCGGAGGACTGTGGAGGCTGAGATGCAAAGAATGAACCAGAGTTGGGGCACTGTACGAAGGATGGCCACCGACCGTGCAAAGTGGAATCAATTTGTTGTTGCCCTACAAGACGCCACTAGGCATGATGGCCACTGACTGCTTTGACGGTCGGTGGTTAAGGATCGAAGAAGAAGATTAAGATAACTACACGAGTGACTATAGCACGTTTCACTTGCTTTGCCCAACTTCAAAATGCTATATCTCAGCGAATATATAACGCATATAATTGAAATTTTGTGTGTGAATTTGAAATGGTATAGACCCTATGAATTAAATTTTTCATTAAAATGCGGCCATTGGTTTCAATTTTCGTTTCTTTGCGATATAATATAAATTCCTACTTTCCAACACACATCACACGCACACATATTGAAAGTAAATTATACGACCGCATTTGCACATTTTTGGTTTATCAAGCAATTGGCATGATTTTTGAGTGAAATTGCGTGAAATCGCACTTCTTGAACATAAAACAGTTTATATCCGGTGCAACGCACACATTGTCAATCAGAGGTGTGTCTACAAAAATTATTGTGTGGTTAAGAAGGAAAAATGAGTCTGCGAGTACATTTTATGACATTACAGCAAATCACAAATAGGATTTTTAAGTATTTCTGCAATGAAGCTACTCGAGGAAAACTATATCATTCTATTTCAAACCCACAAATGAGGACTATTCATGCCTTGGGGATAAGCAAACGATCATTGCACCGCTGGATAGCGACATCTGAAATGTCTAATTCCAGTGTTTTACACACGAAAATTAGGCCAAGAGTGGTGGATAATTTTGACAGAGAATTGATCCGCAGAGAAATTTGCAATATGTTTCACAATAATGAGGCAGTGACTTTAAGGAAATTGAAAATTTGGTTAAGAAAGAATAATGACATTGATATTTCCAAATCTACGCTATGGAGGACTATTAGGAGTTTGGGATTCACTTTTAGAAAATATGTTGGTGGTAGAAACCTTATTTGTGAGAAGCCTCATATACCGGTAGTTGCAATGAGAAGCAAATATTTACGCGAGGTCAGAGAAATGAGAAGAGATTGTTATGATTTTGTGTATTTAGATGAAACTTGGATCAATGCGCACCACAGTAATGAACGAGAATGGCAATCATCTGATGGAACAACTAAGAGACTAGTACCAAGCAGCAAAGGACAGCGCCTAATAATTGCACATCCAGGAAGCAGCCATCATGGGCTTCTAAATAATACTGAACTCATATTTGTTTCAAAATCCACAGATAATAGGGATTACCATGCAGAGATGAATGGCAAGATATTTCAAGATTGGATTGTGAATCATGTACTTCCTTCCTTGGATAGACCGTGGTGTTTGATAATGGACAATGCCTCATATCACAACGTTGTGGCACCAGAAGATAAAGTTTCTAATTCACCAAGTATTAAAGATGTAATAAAGATTTGGCTGACCATGAACAACATTCCATTCAACGAAATGTCCATGAACCTGAATTACTTGGAATTGTAAAAAAAGACACAGCATACAAAGATATTTCACATAGACAAGGCAATCCATGAACATGGTCACAGATGTTTAAGATTACCTCCTTACCATTCTCACTTAAACCCAATAGAATTAGTATGGGCTAAAATTAAGGAACAGGTAGCAACAGAAAATAGAACGTTCAAATTAAAAGATGTTGAAATACTTATAAAAGCCGCCATCTCCAATATAGCCAGGGATTATTGGAAGAAAAGTGAGAACCATGTGTTACAAGAGGAAGAGGAATATTGGAAGAATGATGGTTTGTCCTTCATTCAGCCGAGATTGATTTTAGACGGTTAATCAGATAATTACATTTGTTTGAGGGCAAAGCTAGTGAAACGTGCTATAGCTAATGTATCGTTAGCTATGAACAGTTAATTACTCAAAATTTACACGAGGTGAATTAGAAATATGATTATTAACAATTTCGCTCGCCTAGCGTTTAAGATGATGTTACACATTCATTATCTCAGGAAATGACGGATAGTTATATTATTCAATTTGCATCTGGAAAACTTTGCTTATGAATTTATTTAATATGTTTTAATTAATAACAAAATCCAATAAAATAAAATGAAGAAACTAAACGACTCAATCACTCAAGACTTATATATTTTACTGTAGTATTAAAAACAGTGTTGTACTCTTTAACTCTGAGAAGTGTATAATATATTTATTTATTTGTTAACAACCTAGATTTTCGGTTTCTTTGTTTAAGTGAGTTTGTAGTTTACTTTGAAGATTCAGCATAAAGGCTTTCACAGTGTTTGACACAGAATGAACACGTTTTTGACAATCTGTCATTTTTTTCCTTCCACATTTCTTCTTGTTGGTCTTTATCTGTTCGTGTTTGCTCACTCCTTATGAGTTGTCTTTCAGACTCAATGCTTTTCAGTAAATCCTCATTCTCTTCTTTGAGTTCTGCTAATGTAGCCACATCTTTAGCTACTTCATGCTGTATTTTTCTCATGGTTTTCAAGATTTTTTCTGCCTTTCTCACTGTATCTTCTGTTATCGATGATTTGGTTATTTCACTTTCTTCTGGTAGATTGCTATCTTTTGTCAATATTTTTTGGACTTTATTTTTCTTTTGGGTTATTTCAGAATTTCTGGTTCTGACTGATTTCTCTTGGTGATGGAGTTGTAGATGTAGCGACTGATGATTGATGTTGTTGTAGTGCTACTTTAAATGGTGTGTTAGTAGTGACTGATTTTATCAGAGCTAGTTTTGCTTCTTGGTACTTGTGACGGATGAAATTCAGCTGTCCCTGAATTGACGGATGATAACAAGAGTACCCTCGAATAGCATCGAGGCCCCTGAATTTGTGTGTAGTTAAATTTTCAACGTGGAATTCTACCACGCGTGGAAATTAGAATGCATCATTTTCACGCGGATTGTTCCCCACGTTGGATAATTAATATGTAAACAGCTATCAGGAGGATCCAGGAGTATCGCTTTGTCGTTAATTTTAGTTTAGCCACACCTACTGCCTATCTCTAGAGCGATGAAAAGCAAGCATTTCCCTACCTTTTTCTGTCATCTCGCCTAGAAGGGCGTTGCCAAAGAGGAGACGGCAAGCGGTCAGTATCAAAAGACTGTGGTGGTCCCAGAAGAACGAAGCAGTATTTCTCACCTTCGGTTCACACGTTCATGCGAACCGGCTAAGACAGGGGGAAATCGCTAGCTGACCAAGAGACGAACGTGGAAGTCTAGAACTGGCAGACGCGGCTCGAAACGAGAAAAGTTCCCTGATTTCAAATAAGGCGTGAACTTTAGCATGTAGCTATTACTTTCATTTCATTAACTATATATTGGCATCGCCGAAAATGCAGTTTATCATTCGTTTGCCAGAGATTTGAAGGAGTACTAGCTTATGTCTAATTTACCGTATGAATGGTTCAAATTGTGTGTGTTTTTTTTTAATTTAAATTTTTAAATTAATTTTTTTAATTACTTTTATTTTTTTATTTTTTTTTATTTTGTTATTTTTATTTATTTATTTATTTATTTATTTATTTTTTTTTTTAAATTTTTTTATTTATTTATTTATTTTTTATTTTTAATTTTTTTTTTTTTTTTTTTTTTTACATACTTAAATTTGATTATGACTGGATGTTACAAATGTATGTTATTATTTTACCTTGATAATGTTGTATGCTTAAATAGTGTTCAAAATACATGTGCGATTGAATGGATAAGGTATGCAAGATGACAGAGAGAAGGGCAGAATGTAAGACGGGCCTGCGTGCCCAATTCTTAACCCTTTGAAAATAAAGTTCGTACGTTCGTTCGTTCTGTCTGTCTGTCTGTCTGTCTATCTATCTTCTTTATTTTAAAACATACTTTAATTATGATTATTATTGCAAATGTTTGATGTTATATTACCTTTATAATGATAAATGCCTTAATAATGCTTAAAGTAAATGTGAGGATGGAAGGATACAGTATACATGATGAGAGAGAAAGGAAGGGCAGAATGTCAGACGGGCCTGCGTGCCCAATTCTTAACCCTTTGAAAATAAAGTTTGTTCGTTCGTTCGTTCGTTCACGGCGATTTTATAGTTGGTGCGAGAAATCTTTTCAACCACTTTGTAGGGTCCCCTCCAGCAAATCTGCAATTTATTACTGCTACTTGGCAGAAGAAGTAGCACATTCTCTCCTACTGCTAGTTCTCGGTCCTTCGCATTGCGATTGTAATATTTGGCATGTTTCCGCCTAGCCTCCCGTACTTTCGCTGTGGCTAATTCCCAGCCAGTATTCAGGCGTTGTTTCAAGTCTGTGACGTACTGGAAGGCTGATGTGAGAGTGTCGTCTGCCTTGGCATCTGTCCATGTTCTTAGTAATGCTTTTAATGGACCTTTAATAGGTCTTCCGAAGAGTAATGTGGCCAGAGGAACTCCAGTTGACGCATGCGGTACTTCCCTATAAGCAAATAATGCGGCAGGAAGATACTGATCCCAAGTTTCTGGCTTCTCCTGTGCCAACTTCCGAAGAATAGAGGTGAGCGTCCCGTTAAACCGCTCTACTTGCCCGTTACTTTGGGGGTGATAGGGCGAAGTATGGATATGCCTAGTCTTGAATATTATAAGCACCTCCTCTGTCAACTTGCCTCTAAATTGTGACCCGTTGTCTGTGAGAATTTCATGCGGGAAGCCTAATCTAGTAAAGATATTCAGTAAAGCGCCAGCTACATGCACTGAGTCGCATGCTGGCATGGCTATGGCTTCGCCCCACATGGAACAGGTGTCCACTAAGGTAAGGATATGGGAGTTCCTCTTCTTAGTTCTCAGCAGAGGTCCAATTATATCCACGGCCACTCTTTCAAATGGGGTGCCCAAGATTGGCATCTCCCCAAGGGTCGCGGGTGCCGTCCAGTGTTTTGGTGCAACTTTCTGGCATTGAGGACAAGACTTGACGAAACGTTCAATGTCGCCGGTGATCCCTGGCCAATAATAGTGGCAGGCGATCCTTTGAGTCGTGGCGCTCATTCCCACGTGTCCACTAAATGGGATAGAGTGGCCCATCTCAAGCACCTGGTTCCTATAGCTTGCAGGAACTACTAATTGGTTGTGTTCCTGTCCTTCATTTCCAGCTCGGCGATACATCAATCCATTTTTCATAAAAAAGTCTCCCTTGGTAGGTGGGTTGTGTGTTCTAGGTAATTTTTTAAAACAGGACGCCAGTGTGGAATCTTCCATTTGGGCCCTCTTCAATTCCTCGGGGAGGATATTGGTAGGAGGTTCCTGCTCTGTGTCTATTTTGACTGTCCTCTAGTCTGTACGGCCGCTATGACTAGTGGTTGAGTAGGTTCTCCAAGGAACACATATCTACATCCCAAGATTAAAGAGTAGATTGGTTCTTCCATTATAGCTGCACGAATCTCTCCTGTCACATAACGAGATTCCACTCTGATAAGTGCAATTGGCAATGTCATGGGTGCAACATCCTTTGTCGGACCTTGGATGTCGACCCTCTCTTCTGTTATCTGGTCAGGGGTGACAAGAGATGCCCTGACCACCGCATCGAAAGCAAGTCCTGTGTCATAAAGGCACTCCACAGATTGTCCGTTTACGAGGACTGATTCGATGACGGGAGGATGAGAAACGTTTCCGGTCCTCTGCTCCTTCCGGGGTGACGATTTTGTGTGCAGACAGACAGCATGTTGGGGAGGAGGTCTGCGCTTGCACTCATTAGTGTTGTGATTGTTTAAGCGACAGTACTTGCATCATTTATCTCCCTGTCTCTGGTGTGGCGTAGCATTTTTCTTGTTTTGCTCTTTGTAGTTATCTTGTTTTGCGTGCTGTTTATGCGAGATGTATGGTCCTTTGCTTTGTTGGTCTGGTTGGGAGAGAGCAGGTTGCTTTGGCGCCTGATCCGAAAACTTCTTTCTGGCTCCTTGAGACTCCATCAGAGCATTTTGGAATCGCTCTGCCAGTGTAAGAATATTTTCTAACCGGTCAGCGCCGTTTTCAGTGAGAAATCTACGCATTTCCACCGACATAGACTCTTTCAGTTGCTCTATCACAATCAGCTCTTTCAACCCGTCATAGTTCTCGGTAAAGTTTCCCAGTGTACACCACTTCACTAGGTAGTCTTCAATACGGGCTGCGAACTGTGAGAAAGTCTCTCCGGCCTCCTTTCTAGAACCTCGAAATTTTTTTCCGGTAAGCCTCTGAATGAAGCTCGTACCTCACCAAGAGAGCTTTTTTCAATGCCTGATAATCATCTTGCTCTCCGGCCGGAAGTTTATTAAAAACTTCGTCGGCGGCTCCTCTTAGGCCCTGGGAAAGTTTCAAGTTCTACTTCCGTTCTTCAAGTCCAAACCCTGTTGCAAAGCGTTCGAAGCGGTCTAAAAAGGCGTCCATGGTATCGTTCCTTTCTGAAAACGGTTCCAGTGGAAAGTTCATGGCATTGGGTGGTGCAGGTTGCAAAGTAGGCACACCATCTGAGCGGGGTGAGTACCCTCCATCACAGTTGGAAGCCGCTGCACGTTTTGCCAGCTCTATCTGATTGGCCTGTCCCTGGATTTTAAGTTGCTTCATGTTAAGTGCATGCTCTGCTGCGGCTTTCTCTTTACGCTCCGCTGCTTTTGCTGCTTCTTTCCGCTCCGCTGCTTCTGCTGCGGCTCTCCGCTCCACTGCTTCTGCTGCGGCTTTCCGCTCCACTGCTTCTGCTGCGGCTTTCCGCTCCGCTGCTTCTGCTGCGGCCTTCTCCTTCTCCATTGCAAGTTTCTGCACTTCCATCTCTCTTGCATGGAGTTTATCAGTCTCCTCACTCACAAATTTCATCAGATCTTTTCCACTTAACCCGTATTCACGCCCTGCCTCCATTAAACTAGTCCTAATTTTTGCGGCATCTGCCATGATATGCAGTATGGGTTCGCGAAGGGAAAAATTGGCAGTGACCTCCAAACAAATTGTTTAGACTCGCACGAGTAATTATCTCTTTAAAACCAGCTAGGTTTAATTAGTAGTCAAGTTCAAATAGTTCTTAAACATCACTCACTCAGCGTATTCTGAAAAATTATATAACAGATTATCTCGAAGTTTTCTATGAAAAATTTGCTAAATATTTATGATAAAAATTTTCCCAGCAGTTAGAGAAAAAGATTAAAAAAATCAATACCCTACAGTATCCTCTGTTCTCAAAAAGTGCTTACTCTGTCCGTTTGATACTCAATTTAAAAAGTATCACTCGTGCTTTAGAGATATAAATTATCCCCCCTATGAAATAGGCAAATTATAGTAAGAGTCAGTCTAGAAGGTAATCCCTCAAAATGAAACAAATTTTGCAATTATTGCAACAGTATAGCAGGGATGAAAATTGATTTATCACACTTCTAAGTCCGGGTTAACTAATCCCAAGACGAGTCCCCAATTGTCGTGTGGTGAGTACTGGGGCAACTGCAACAGTAGTTTTTGCCAGGAATAGTCTATGAGATATTAGATATAAGGTCTCTAGAAATTGGCTCGTTAGGAAAGAATAAAGACCTATTCGAGATAGGGACAAGAAGACAGGAATGCGAATGCTTTCCACAAGACAGTGTTTTCTAATTAATTATGGAAAGAGTTCTGTTTACACACGACCTTAGCTTCTGCCCTTAGATCCCGTAAAGAAAAAGCCCCCAACCTCATCTGAGTAGAGAAAGGTTCCTATAGGTGAATATGTAACACCGACAGCACGAGTGATACATTATCAAACCAGATAATGATCAAACGATCGTTGGGTTTATTAATGAAATATCCACACATATAGGGTTAGTAATGGTTAGAACGTGATGATGGTGAAAGACGATTCACACAAAACACACAGATGATATAATAAAATTGCAGTTAATTAAGTAATAGTTAATTAAGAATGAACTGGTGTAAAGTGAAATGATGATGATGTGATATGATACGTGTTACCAAAATGGTGAGTACTCTACACAGTCCATGTGTCTCTAAATGCTTCGCACTGATATGAAGATTCACGTGTAGGCATACAATGTCCCAAGTTGTTATACGTTATGGCGAGTGGGGTATCTCTAAGTCGAGGACGTTCTGATGAATATTGTTGTCGTACGGAGAACGCTGACGAGATATCTATGTATATTCCTTCACTGTTTGAGTATATCTCTGTAGTGTGGATCAACAGTTAATAGTTGTCATATGAACAAAAAGTCTGTTGTCTAATCTCCCGAGGGTACTGGTCAGACTGGATATCTTCACGAAATGTTAGTGATATGTAGACTCATAATCTTGCGTTTGTAGTCGTGATTCATATACTTTCGAGTCTGCTTCATAAAATGCGCTTAAGAGTGTGTAGCACGTGGTATAAATATGCGATTCCTCTTTTGAGCTGTTTTGCTTGACTTCAGATAATAATGATCTTTCGAGTGATTTGAATTTATGATGACTCTGTATTGAACTTGTGATAACGAGGTATTGAACTTGTGAGCAAGCAGTATATGGTGACGAAAAATGCTGCGTCCACCTTATGACTTGTGGGTGAGACAATATTCCTTTTTAATTGAGGAATGAAAGATGTCCTATGGCGAATTCTGCTAGCCAAATGTCCGTTTTTGATAACTTATGTCTGGTTAGACGTCAGACACGTTGCGTGTAGACTCAGACTTCTGATGAACTGAAGACACACAAAAGTCTTCGTAAGTTTTTCACATTTAACATCACTGGTTGACTTGCATTTAAACTACTGCTCATTATTCATCTCTCTCTCTCTCTCTCTCTCTCTCTCTCTCTCTCTCTCTCTCTGAGTTCAATTCTAATGATGTTAAATATCTTGTGCATGAGAGTGTGTGCATATGGGATACTGTGATGATGATAAAGGTGAAATATGAACTATTAATTACCTCCTATCATCCTATCATCTTCTAGGAAAATCTTCTGATTTTATTAATCAGTTATGCCAAGAATTATTTGAAACTTTATCTTCCGCACATTTTAGCTGTGATGTTAAAATAAGAAAATGTATTAATAAGTATAAGATCTACTAACCTTCTTTTCCCTTCGCAAAATCCTTTAAGAACACAATTAATCACATAACTGAATTATATCCACTCTGAATAAACACGTGTGTTAGACTATGCGTTTTTGGGTTTAATCTCTTCCTCACAAGGTAAAAACTGGACTCCTTCCTCTTGCAAGCTACGCAGTAGATTATATTTCTGCCAGTCCATTATGGGTTTCTTGTACAGCTCTGCCCCATACCAACCAATCATTAATGGCCCCTCTGGTCACTCATTCACAGGATCGCTCTTGTCCCCTGTCAGTCCAAACGTGGGTGTAGTTTGACCTCTGATTGTTTATTGTTCACCTGGCCAAGGTGGGCGTCCAATGTGGTAAACCAACGTTTGTCTGAACCGCGGCCGACCAAAGATAACACCATTACAGCATGAGACGTTTTCCCCTGGCCAATCTGGGCGTCCAATGTGGTGTCACAGAAATTACAGCATGCCCAGATGTTTGATTAGGATGACCAGATGTGTTTTTACCAGATTTATTACGATGCAATGTGGGCTTCAAACGATAATGTCAGGCATGTGGACTCAATCAAAGGACTTTATTTCCCCCGATGAAAGAACAAATGTGGTTCTCTAGATACCGGTCGCGAGTAATCACAACGATGAAATAGCAAATGTGGGTAGCAAATATGGGATGAAAGAGCAAATGTCGGAGAAAATACAATATGAAAAATGTAGGAAAAGATGGAGCAAAAAGGCCTTTGCGCTCGTTTATCACACATGGTGGACAGTTAGATGTACAGAAATTCAAAAACAAAGAAAACAAGCTCTACAAGAATATAGAAAGCATCGATCTGAAGATAATTTAGATGTTTATACCATAGAGAAAAGTTCCCTGATTTCAAATAAGGCGTGAACTTTAGCATGTATAAGAAATGATTCAAACAGAATAATACTTAAGGCAAAAGAAAATCATTGGAGAAATGTCTGCCAAACACTGAAAACTACAACTAACTCTACAACAGATGTGTGGAATAAGTTAAAAGCCATTACAGGCAGAACTAAACATATGATAATGCCTAATATAAAAAGACTTGAAAGGGCAGAGACTGACTGGCAGAAAGCAGAGGTGCTGGCCAGGTACTACCATAAAGTTAGTTCTAAGGAAAATCTAGGACAGGCTAAAGTCAACAGAAGAGCAACACTTCTTAAAAAACTCATTAAAGAAGTACCTTGTAATACTGAAAATTTATCATATTTAAATGCAGATATTACAATGGAAGAAGTTGAAAATACAATAAAGCACAAAAAAATACATCAGTAGGGCAACATCTTAAGCTAAGAAATCTTGAAACACATACCAAAAAGTACCATAGAAATTATAACATCCCTTTTTAACAAAATTTGGAATACAGGAAAAATTCCCAAAACATGGAAAACAGCTGTAATTATTTCAGTACTAAAACCAGAAAAAGATGCCCATGATGCCAGTTCATACAGACCAATTTCTTTAACTTCCCACCTAGGTAAAATATTAGAAACCATAGCAAATAAAAGATTAAAGTTTTATTTGGAAAAGAATAATTTATATAACCAAACTCAGTCAGGATTTAGGAAGAACAGATGCACTATGGATCAGATAATTAAATTGGAATATGAAGTAAAATCAGGATTTCAAAAGAAAGAAAAATCTGTGATAGTATTTTTATATATAGCTAGGGCTTATGATGAATGCTGGAGAGAGGGTGCTCTCTTTAAAATGAAGAAGATATTAGTAGGCGGTAAAATATATAATTAGTTAGAGAATTTTCAGCAAGATAGATATTTCACTGTTCAGATAAACAATGATATATCAGAACTGTATGAACAACAAAATGGAATATCCCAAGGATCAGTAATGTCTCCTTCAATTTTTACAATAATGGTAAATGATTTAGGTGAGGAATTTAATTATATAACAAATAGATTGTCACAGTTTGCAGAAGATGTTGCTATATAGAGGACTGGGAGACATCTGCCAAAATTATATAAGGATCTACAGAAGCAAATAAATAAAGTATGTAAATGGATTACAAAATGGAGTTTTCAGCTGAATACAAATAAAACATTGGGAATGATCTTCAGTAAAGGTAAGGTTGTTAAAAATAAAATTATAGACATAAATATCCAAGAGCAAAACATTAATGCAGTGCAAACCACTCGATATATAGGAATGATATTGGACCAACAGCTGAACTGGGATAAACACATAGATAAACTAGTGGAGTCTTGCAGAGGATTGACTAACTTTGAAAGGTAATGGATGGGGTGCAAGCACTAAGGCAATGCTCACTTTTTATAAATCGTTTATTAGAGGAAAAATAGATTATGGAAGTATAATATATGACTCTGCTGCACACAGTAACACGATTAAATTAGACAGAATTCAGAACCAGGTTTTATGTACAATAGCAGGTGCAATCAGATCAACAACAATGGGAGCTATAGAGGTGGCTTTAGGAATTCTACCATTGGAATTACGGAGAAAGGAGTTAAGACTAAATTACATGAACAGAGTTATGTTAGATATGTCTCACCCAGCACATACAGCTTTTACCAGATGCCAACTAACAACTCAGGCCAATCCAATGAATACCACTAGATACCCTACAGGATGGAAGTGTATGGAGGAAATTGTCCATCTGACTACATTAATTACATCAATTAATAACAGTTGTGAATACAAGCCAGTGATTCCACCCTGGGAGATCAAGAAACCAGACACGGACTACCACCTGGCAGAAATACTTAAGAAAACAAATAATATAGAAAATATTAAAAACACAGCCAATAAATATATACAACAAATATAAAAAGACAGCATTACTGTGTACACAGATGGATCCAAGGGAGAGGATGGCAAATTGGGGATAGGAATATATATTCCAATATGGATAATAGCATATAGCATCATGGAAAATACATCAATTTTCACTGCAGAGATGGTGGCAATACTAAAAGCACTAGAAATATTCTCTAATAACCCTCCCAAAAAACTAACAGTTTTAACTGACTCTCTTTTAACAATTAGAGCACTTAGAAACTTACGAGAATGTAATAGACCTGATATAGCAGAAGAAATATTTATGGTTACTACATACGTATATTCCAGAGGATGTTCAGTCTTAATTGCATGGATACCTTCACATGTTGGCATAGAGGGAAATGAAAAGGCAGATAAAGAAGCCAAGAAAGGTAGATCTGATAAAAATCTAATAAATGTAGGGATGAGTAAATCAGAGATTAAGAGCTTAATTGAAGATTTAATAACAGATGAATAGAAAGCAGAGTGGGATAAAAATCTGAAAGGAAGACTTGAATATAAGTTGTTCAAGGCACCAACAAGAAGATGTCAGATATCTAGGGAATTGAAAATTCCCAGTAATAAGAAGCTTCTCAGACTACAGCTGGGAAAAGGCTATTTCAGAATAGAAGAACCTTACTGTGCAGGATGTCATCAAGACAATAATGTAGAACATTTCTTGTTAAAATGTAAGAGGTATGAACAAATGAGAATACCAATATTGGATTATTTGCAGGCATCCAACTTTCCTATAAATACAGAGGAGGTGCTGAGAATAGACAGACCTAGGGAACTGCTTAATATAGTCAAACAATATTTAACACGAACACATGTTAATATATAGTGGCTGGGAATGTGAAGGTCTGATGCTGTTCTTACAATGCTTATCTTCTTCTTCTTCCTCTTCCTCGTTCGCCTTCAGACTTCCACATTTATGACTCTAATAAAGGCAGTAGTCAACTCAAGGCTCCCGACATCTCCAAACAGTCTCTCGCCGACAGAAGTAGGCTGTTGCCATATGCCACCCCGTCCACCACTGTAGGTTGGGCAGCACTGCAGCAGGCGTTCGACTGTCATCGGGCCGGCACCGCAGGTGCAGAGATCTGTTGCACCAATTCTGTATCTGTGGCACAGATGGCATCTCAATCTGTTGTGCCCAGTGCGCAGTCGAAAAATGATGACCTGTTCTTTTCTGGACAGTTGATGATATGCGTCATTTTTCAAATGTCCCGGGTGCTCTCTTTCCCACCTGGACCTGAATGTAGCCTTTATAGTGGTCTTTGCCGTTGCGTAAGTTGTCTCTATATCATTTTGCTGTAAGGCACCTCCTTCTTTAGCAAGTCTATCTGCCTCTTCATTTCCTGGTATGTTGCAATGGGCTGGTATCCACTGGATAGTGTACTTCTTGAAGCATTCGGCCAGTCTTTCAAGGGAGATTATCAGATCTTTCAATCCTTTAGTTTGGTGGCTCTTCAGCGCTGATATCACCGAGAGGGCACCTGAAAAGATTACCATCTGCCTTTCTGCCCGCGCCCTGCATTCAACAAGAGCCTCAGCCGCCTGTCTCAGGGCCTCCGCCCCAGCACAGAAGCCGTTGCAGTATCCTCCAGTGGCAATTGCCACAGAGCGAATTCCATTCCCCAATTTTATGAGGATGCCGGCACCCCCACCCTCAACCGCATCCGTTGCCGAACCATCAGTATACGCATGTGTCCAAAGCTTCGCTGGAAATCCCTGGTCAATACACTTGGCTGCCACACACTCTCCCTGTGTCTCTGTCTGTGCTCCCCTACCTTCAATGCCCGGAATATCAGACTTCAACCCAGGAAAGCATCTCATTTTCCACAGTGGGACAGCCGAGCCCGCCGGGACTTTCCCCGCAACTGAGCCAGCCAGTATGGTATTATTGTTAATTTTTTCTTTTGCTTGGGCGACAAAGTTAGTTCGCTTGAGCCTGCCTCTTCCTAGCCTATTCATTCTTTGGTACATGGGGTGTCCTTCGAGCCTCTTAAATTTTTCAGCTTGTTTTAAGACTCTGCTGTCACGTCTATCCTCCATTGACTGTAGCCCTGCTTATGACTTTTAACAGATGAAAGTCAATCAAATATATGTTAGAGTCAGTTATATAACTGGAACAGCCAGGCCTTTACACCCCTTCACTTTAGTATTATTCGTGTTCAGAGTTTCTTCTTTATTTTGTTTATTTATTTATTTATTTAACGTATAAGCACAACTGTGATTGTCCCTATTTACAATGATTTGACAAATGTGATGCCACTTTCTCATATCTTCAGTTTTTCATATTATTTGGAATTGAAAACAATATATATCCTAATTATAACCCATCAGAGGTTGAACGGGATTTTTTTCTTCATTAATTTAAAAAAGTTATGATCGTAAATAGGCTTCGTATTACTGCCCTTCAGCTGACTTGTAATCTTTAGTATCATAGGACTTCACCTTGAACTTGTTAACTCAACATGAAATGATTCAAACGATGACAGCAGGGCTTCTAAAAATTCAGATCATGGAACTAACAAAATGTATGAAAACTTGATCCTGGCAAAACTTCATGATAATATCCAACATTTTGCAACATTCAAAATACATCTGCTGTCTGACGTACTTTCTATTATTCGCTATAGTGGTGATTTGGTCCCATGTTGAGAACCAGTGTTGTTACTTTCACTATTGTCATTTCTTCTATTTTATTCTCTGCTAATTTTCTTCTTTCTTGATGATCGTGTACATCGCCTTGGTATATCTTGGTAAACGTCCATGCCTAGCGTAATTCTGATTCTGGACTGTCTGTCTATCTATTGTTCCTTACTACAACTGAAAGTTCAACGTACCTGATGATACGAGCATACACAGTCCTCAAACATGAAATAGCTGACGTCGCGTCATTACACAAAATAGAACACTGTGATTCAACAAAGTGACATTGAGAGTGAAGTTCGAAATGATAATTGTAAACTTCTGCTACCGCAGGTCAACCAAGATACATTTGGCTATATCATTCGATGCCCGAACTCCCTTCAGACAATTGCTCATTCTGTCAAGGCTCAGAACCAATTGACTTAATCTAAAACTTCGATTTACCACTATAACTTTGTCCAAACTATCAAGAACAAAATTATCGCTCACTAACAACTCACCAGCACTAACGTCAAGTGGAAAATATCGCGATTTGTTGATGACCGTCCGTCAAATAAAGGTATCAAACTCCTGTCTCTATTTTTGCCCATCTATGTAATTATAACGTTATTTCCATATGACCATAAATCAAAATCCAGCCAAGTAACATAACCAATTAAACAATCCTTTTCCTCCCGGCTACACGTTGATTATTTTGTTGATAAAACAGACTTGTTTCCTCTTTTAGTTCAAGGATAAACTGACACTATACGTGAATTTTATTATGTTCATTTTCTGCTGTACTTGTACGTTTATTCTACATTTAGTTTGCTTTTATTTGCAGTTGTGGTCTATAGTATGTGATTAATAGAAGAAGATTTGGGGGATGAGGGCATCCTGTATCAGACTCCATAAACGTATTACTGTTTTCAGATCACTAGAGCTGATTGATCACAGAAGGCCAAAGCTGAAGATCATAAAACATGTGGAATATATCATGTGAGAGACGGTATATGAATGACGACCTCATCAAAAATATAAACCATGAGGGTTAGAAGTTCACCTTCACTTATCTTTTTCTCTGCCATACAGCCTTATGTGCCAGCTGTTACATTTTGTAAAAATGTTTATTTAATCTTTCTTGTATATATCTCAAGTTCTCTTCTCCATGTATTTTTGGGTCTGCATCTATTTTTTGGGATCTGCCTCTTTTGTTATGTTGTCTGCCTCTTTTGTATGTGTCTGAGTCTATTTTTTTTTTTGGTGTCTGCCTCTATTTGTGTGGGTGTGTGTGTGTCTGCCTCTACTATTTGGGGTCTGCCTCTATTTCCTTTAAGCAAGATAATTCCATAAAACGAATGTGAAGGTCTAATGCTGTTCTTACAATGCTTATGACTTTTAACAGATGAAAGTCAATTAAATATATGTTAGAGTCAGTTATATAACTGGAACAGCCAGGCCTTTACACCCCTTCACTTTAGTATTATTCGTGTTCAGAGTTTCTTCTTGATTTTGTTTGTTTATTTATTTAACGTATAAGCACAACTGTGATTGTCCCTATTTACAATGATTTGACAAATGTGATGCCACTTTCTCATATCGGCAGTTTTTTCATATTATTTGGAATTGAAAACAATATATATCCTAATTATAACCAATCAGAGGTTGAACGACGGGCTGATCACCCGTTTGCCAGTCACTTCGATTACGGAAACAAAAGCAGATGGATTGATTTGCCGTTGCCCTAAAGACGCCAATAGGCGTGATGGGAAACAATGGCAAAGAAAACCTATCTGCTGTTGCCCTAAGACGCCACTAGGCGTAATGGCCACTGACTGCTTTGACGGTCGGTGGCTAAGGACGGAAGAAGAAGAAGAAGAAGAAGAGGTTGAACGGGATTTTTTTCTTCATTAATTTAAAAAAAAAGTTATGATCGTAAATAGGCTTCGTATTACTGCCCTTCAGCTGACTTGTAAGACTTCACCTTGAACTTGTTAACTCAACATGAAATGATTCAAACGATGACAGCAGGGCTTCTAAAAATTCAGATCATGGAACTAACAAAATGTATGAAAACTTGATCCTGGCAAAACTTCATGATAATATCCAGCCTTTTCAATACAAAGGCTGGCAACATTTTGCAACATTCAAAATACATCTGCTGTCTGACGTACTTTCTATTATTGGCTATAGTGGTGATTTGGTCCCATGTTGAGAACCAGTGTTGTTACTTTCACTATTGTCATTTCTTCTATTTTATTCTCTGCTAATTTTCTTCTTCCTTGATGATCGTGTACATCGCCTTGGTATATCTTGGTAAACGTCCATGCCTGGCGTAATTCTGATTCTGGACTGTCTGTCTATCTATTGTTCATAACTACAACTGAAAGTTCAACGTACCTGATGTTACGAACATACACAGTCCTCAAACATGAAATAGCTGACGTCGCGTCATTACACAAAATAGAACACTGTGATTCAAAAAGTGACATTGAGAGTGAAGTTTGAAATGATAATTGTAAACTTCTGCACCCGCAGGTCAACCAAGATACATTTGGCTATATCATTCGATGCGCGAACTCCCTTCGGACAATTGCTCATTCTGTCAAGACTCAGAACCAATTGACTTAATCTAAAACTTCGATTTACCACTATAACTTTGTCCAAACTATCAAGAACAAAATTATCGCTCACTAACAACTCACCAGCACTAACGTCAAGTGGAAAATATCGCGATTTGTTGATGACCGTCCGTCAAATAAAGGTATCAAACTCCTGTCTCTATTTTTGCCCATCTATGTAATTATAACGTTATTTCCATATGACCATAAATCAAAATCCAGCCAAGTAACATAACCAATTAAACAATCCTTTTCCTCCCGGCTACACGTTGATTATTTTGTTGATAAAACAGACTTGTTTCCTCTTTTAGTTCAAGGATAAACTGACACTATACGTGAATTTTATTATGTTCATTTTCTGCTGTACTTGTACGTTTATTCTACATTTAGTTTGCTTTTATTTGCAGTTGTGGTCTATAGTATGTGATTAATAGAAGAAGATTTGGGGGATGAGGGCATCCTGTATCAGACTCCATAAACGTATTACTGTTTTCAGATCACTAGAGCTGATTGATCACAGAAGGCCAAAGCTGAAGATCATAAAACATGTGGAATATATCATGTGAGAGACGGTATATGAATGACGACCTCATCAAAAATATAAACCATGAGGGTTAGAAGTTCACCTTCACTTATCTTTTTCTCTGCCATACAGCCTTATGTGCCAGCTGTTACATTTTGTAAAAATGTTTATTTAATCTTTCTTGTATATATCTCAAGTTCTCTTCTCCATGTATTTTTGGGTCTGCATCTATTTTTTGGGATCTGCCTCTTTTGTTATGTTGTCTGCCTCTTTTGTGTGTGTCTGAGTCTATTTTTTTTTTTGGTGTCTGCCTCTATTTGTGTGGGTGTGTGTGTGTCTGCCTCTACTATTTGGGGTCTGCCTCTATTTCCTTTAAGCAAGATAATTCCATAAAACGAATGTGAAGGTCTGATGCTGTTCTTACAATGCTTATGACTTTTAACAGATGAAAGTCAATTAAATATATGTTAGAGTCAGTTATATAACTGGAACAGCCAGGCCTTTACACCCCTTCACTTTAGTATTATTCGTGTTCAGAGTTTCTTCTTGATTTTGTTTGTTTATTTATTTAACGTATAAGCACAACTGTGATTGTCCCTATTTACAATGATTTGACAAATGTGATGCCACTTTCTCATATCGGCAGTTTTTTCATATTATTTGGAATTGAAAACAATATATATCCTAATTATAACCAATCAGAGGTTGAACGACGGGCTGATCACCCGTTTGCCAGTCACTTCGATTACGGAAACAAAAGCAGATGGATTGATTTGCCGTTGCCCTAAAGACGCCAATAGGCGTGATGGGAAACAATGGCAAAGAAAACCTATCTGCTGTTGCCCTAAGACGCCACTAGGCGTAATGGCCACTGACTGCTTTGACGGTCGGTGGCTAAGGACGGAAGAAGAAGAAGAAGAAGAAGAGGTTGAACGGGATTTTTTTCTTCATTAATTTAAAAAAAAAAGTTATGATCGTAAATAGGCTTCGTATTACTGCCCTTCAGCTGACTTGTAAGACTTCACCTTGAACTTGTTAACTCAACATGAAATGATTCAAACGATGACAGCAGGGCTTCTAAAAATTCAGATCATGGAACTAACAAAATGTATGAAAACTTGATCCTGGCAAAACTTCATGATAATATCCAGCCTTTTCAATACAAAGGCTGGCAACATTTTGCAACATTCAAAATACATCTGCTGTCTGACGTACTTTCTATTATTGGCTATAGTGGTGATTTGGTCCCATGTTGAGAACCAGTGTTGTTACTTTCACTATTGTCATTTCTTCTATTTTATTCTCTGCTAATTTTCTTCTTCCTTGATGATCGTGTACATCGCCTTGGTATATCTAGGTAAACGTCCATGCCTGGCGTAATTCTGATTCTGGACTGTCTGTCTATCTATTGTTCCTTACTACAACTGAAAGTTCAACGTACCTGATGTTACGAACATACACAGTCCTCAAACATGAAATAGCTGACGTCGCGTCATTACACAAAATAGAACACTGTGATTCAAAAAGTGACATTGAGAGTGAAGTTTGAAATGATAATTGTAAACTTCTGCACCCGCAGGTCAACCAAGATACATTTGGCTATATCATTCGATGCGCGAACTCCCTTCGGACAATTGCTCATTCTGTCAAGACTCAGAACCAATTGACTTAATCTAAAACTTCGATTTACCACTATAACTTTGTCCAAACTATCAAGAACAAAATTATCGCTCACTAACAACTCACCAGCACTAACGTCAAGTGGAATATATCGCGATTTGTTGATGACCGTCCGTCAAATAAAGTTATCAAACTTCTGTCTCTATTTTTTGCCCATCTATGTTATTATAACGTTATTTCCATATGACCATAAATCAAAATCCAGCCAAGTAACATTACTAATTAAACAATCCTTTTCCTCCCGGCTACACGTTGATTATTTTGTTGATAAAACAGACTCGTTTCCTCTTTTAGTTCAAGGATAAACTGACACTGTGCGTGAATTTTATTATGTTCCTTTTCTGCTGTACTTGTACGTTTATTCTACATTTAGTTTGCTTTTATTTGCTGTTGTGGTCTATTCTTCTTCTTCTTCTTCCGTTCTTAGCCACCGACCGTCAAAGCAGTTAGTGGCCATTACGCCTAGTGGCGTCTTAGGGCAACAGCAGATAGGTTTTCTTTGCCATTGTTTCCCATCACGCCTATTGGCGTCTTTAGGGCAACGGCAAATCAATCCATTTGCTGTTGTTTCCGTAGTTGTGGTCTATAGTATGTGATTAATAGAAGAAGATTTGGGGAATGAGGGCATCCTGTATCAGACTCCATAAACGTATTACTGTTTTCAGATCACTAGAGCTGATTGATCACATAAGGCCAAGGCTGAAGATCATAAAACACGTGGAATATATCATGTGAAAGACGGTATGTGAATGACGACCTCATCAAAAATACAAACCATGAGGGTTAGAAGTTCACCTTCACTTATCTTCTTCTCTGCCATACAGCCTTATGTGCCAGCTGTTACATTTTGTAAAATGTTTATTTCATCTTTCTTGTATATATCTCAAGTTCTCTTCTTCATGTATTTTTGGGTCTGCATCAATTTTTTGGGATCTGCCTCTATTGTTATGTTGTGTGCCTCTTTTGTGTGTGTCTGCGTCTATTTTTATTATTTTTTGGTGTCTGCCTCTATTTGTGTGGGTGTGTGTGTCTGCCTCTATTATTTGGGGTCAGCCTCTATTTCCTTTACGCAAGATAATTCCATAAAACGAATATAACATGTAAGAGACGGTACATGAATGACAACCTCGTCAAAAATATAAACCATGATGGTCAGACTTCCACATTCACTTATCTTCTTCTCCGCCTTACAGCTGTCGTAGATTTTTTATAGGGAAATTAAGACATAGTTTGGTCCCTTCTGAATAGAACTAGAACAGGTGGTGACTCAGTGAGAGATAGATAAGAAATAGATTTTTTACGAGTGAAATGGTAGAAAATAGGTAGAATCTGTCCCTGGACTCAAGATGATTCTCTATCAACCACTCACATACACACACACATACGTGACGACAGTAAGACGCACAAACGTGAAGAAACTATATCAATGGAATAGGGATATTTTTGGGACGAGCTGACCAACACTTTTTCTTTCTTAATCGGAACCTCTTCTACCCCATAAACAGAGTGTAGAGGTGACCCAGAGAGCACAAGGCTCACGGGTAAAACATGCAATCAAAGTGTTTGACAAACAGGTGATTAGCCCATTGTGCACTGACCAACACATGTAAATAAATTTTAGGTAAATTTTATTTAGCATAAAGAAACTTCACAACAACAATATTTTAAATATCAATCAGATACAAATAAACATAAGTTAATGAATTAATACAGAAATAGACCCATAGGTGTAATCCTCCTTCCCTCTGTAGAGACAAGATCTCGTTAGAAGAAAGTTATTAACCCCCAAAGAATCAAAGAATTTTACGCTATGGTCTAGGACTTCCCCCTACAGTACAGAGCAGAGTTATACGTTAATCTATTCTGAAAGGGAAAATGTTAATAAAACTTACACGTTTAAAATAACCAACGTGAGTACATGCATTTTAAAAGAGATATATATGAGGATTATTCATTCATCCTTCCTCTCTTCTCAGACAACCGTGGCCACGTACATTTGTTCTTACCTAATACTTGAGCTGAACCTTCAGGAGCAATCTTTAGGACACATGCATACAGCAAATCCAGTGTTATTTTTGGCAAAGATCCCAGCTCCTCAGAGACCGATTAAATCCACTTCTCCGGGGAGCGTTCTCTTTGTTATTTTTATTTAGGACTACTGTTTATGTCACATTAATTAGACCAGGTAAGAAAGTGAACAGTGCTCACAGTGTCAGAAACTTGGGTTTTTCCAGTACATAGGAATGTCAGGTCGGAAACTTCTCTCAGTATAATAATTCCTTGTCACACCACAAATGGTCACACGTCAGGAAATGTTAATGTTTGAGCTTTTGCCACTACGGGCTGAATGTAAATGCAATTTGGGAAAGAAACATAAATCTGGATCTACAGGCCCAGTTACAATATTTATTCTTAATGTTCTTTGGGTTGGTACTCTGTCTCTTTCTGGGTGAAAACACAATACCAGACAGGTTTACCTTGAAGAAGCGAATATTAACGTCTTCGTTGTTTTCATTGTTTCAGAGCCATACAATGAGACTAAATGTGTGAGTTGAGAGACTTTTCTATTTGAGTTGGACCCGATATATTTTATTGCCCATTCAAGTCACTCTGGAATGAAAGCTCCTCTTGTCACCTCATGTTATAATGTTTGGTGGAGAAGGCTGGTAGGGACTTATGGTCATTTTCGGGATGACATGGGGACTTGTCGAACACGTCTCAACTTTAGTTTAGACAGCACTGTGTGCCGGTCAAAAATACAAAATGTCTTTGCTTATACGTATGTACATTAAGAGAAACTCGTTTAATTCATATTAGCTGACTCGTATTGTGCCTATCGTGCGTTTATTTATCCCACAGAAAATATAAATGAATATTTCTAAAATTTTGACAAACGGCAAAAAAATTCTCTTATGAATTTAAAATACATTAACATTTCCTTCTTTGCTACAAAATTGTCAGAAACACCCCTGGTGTAATGCAAGGTGATATCCTATCACCTTACCTCTTCATACTCCTTATGGACGATGTCATCAGGGCATGTAAGGAGAGAACAAGAAAGTATTCAGTGGGGTACCGGAAGATGAGACAGGTCTATATTTCGGAGCTGGCATTTGCTGATGATGTTGCCCTGATTGCTAAATCAGAGGCACATCTCCAATCCAACCTGCATGTCTGGAAGGAAGAGCTGAAGAAGAGAGGGATGGTCATAAGCAGCTCTAAAACAAAATCCATGGTGATATCACGAGAAGAAAGAAGACATCAGATTAAGCTGGGAGAACAGGTCCTGGAGCAAGTCGACCTCTTTAAATACCTCGCAGCTATTACAGACCGAAAGGGAGGCATCAAAGAAGAGTTGGCCACTCGAAAAGCAGGCCATAAATCGAGGATTCCTCAGCAAGAGAGAGGTTGATAAGAAAACGAAGATGGCTGTATACCGCTCCACCTATGTCCCATTCTTGACATATGGATGCGAGTCATGGGCAATGACTACAACACATAAAAGCCAGATCCAAACCTCAGAAATGAGGTATCTGAGGAAGGTGGTTGAAGTAACAAGAAGAGACATGGTACGCAACCAGACGATACGTCAAGGCCTTAAATCCCACCCCCTGCAGACCCAAGTAGAACAGTCCCAATTAAGATGGTTTGGCCATGTCTGAAGAACGGGAGAAGATCGGATACCACGACAAGCATGGGAAACAAAGAGCCCAGGATCCAGACCCCGAGGACGACCCAGAGTCCGCTGGGAGGATAACATTAGACAATCTTTGAAGGACCGAGGACTAGAATGGAACCAGGCCAGGAGGAAGACAGCCGATAGGATAGTCTGGCGCTCTCTCTTCCAAACCTCTACACCTCACGGTAGAAGGGGAGCGACTAAGTAAGTAAGCTACAAAAGTGTTTACAAAAATTCTGCAAAATAACTATTTAATGTTTTGAAAGTTATAATTAGCCTTCATAAATACATTACCCCCCTTGTAACAAAAGTTACGTCCCTTAGATAAAACGCGTGATTGAACGTATCTTAACGTTTCAGTATGAGGGAAATAGTAGGCGATGATAATGGAAAACTGATAAGAGTTCCTAACGTCGTTGTCTGGTTGTTAAGCGAATACAGAAAGTTAGTTAAAAGTCAGTGACTTTACATGCGTATTGTATATGTGGGTAATGAGTTGTGTCCCCACCCCTTCTCCCTCCTTTCGTTTTCTCCGTTGACTTATGTGTCAAATGGCCGTTCTTCTTTCCTTGTTTTGACACGTGGTTTAGGAATATCAAATAGATACACGTGCTGATAATACAATACAAAATTAAGACTTGTCAATCATCCTGTAGAAATGTTATATCCCATACTGTGATCACCTGATCGTCCTTGACATTTTATGGCAGTGGTCCCGCTTGGGTCAAGGCTCTCAAGTGGTATACTTAACTACTCGGTTACCACTGTGAACTGAACCTATTTCGTTAATGTGACGTCACTAAAATGGTTATTTCTACCTGATATTGTAAGAGTCTCTTTTAGCATGCTCTTTGGGGGCATATCCACTTAATGCGATCGGCATCTCCGTAATCCAGAATCCTGTGCCAGTGCTGGGGAGAGACAATTATTCCTCAAGACATGCGAGATGCCAAGATTGTAACACTGTATAAAAATAAAGGAGACAGAAGTGATTGCAATAACTACAGAGGCATCTCTCTTCTTAGTATTGTTGGTAAGGTTTTTGCCAAAGGCATCTTAATTGAGACTACACAAGTTAGCTGAGCGCATATATCCAGAGTCACAGTGTGGATTCTGAGCTGGTAGATCAACAACAGACATGATCTTCTCTCTCCGCCAGCTTCTTAAAAAATCAAGAGAGAAGAAAAGGCCTATATATATCGCCTTTATAGACCTCACAAAAGCATTTGACCTGGTTAGTAGTGATGGACTCTTCAAAATCCTCCTGAAAACAGGCTGCCCTTCTAAAATGCTGGAAATGATAAAGTCATTCCATGACGACATGAAGGGAACAGTCCAATATGCTGGAAGCACATCACAGCCCGTTGACATACGAAGTGGCGTTAAACAAGGCTGTGTTCTGGCTCCGACCCTCTTCGGGATCTTCTTTGCCTTACTCCTGAAACATGCATTCAGAAATGCAACTGAAGGAATATGCCTTCACACTAGGTCAGATGGATGTCTGTTAAATCTTTCAAGGCTGAAGGCAAAAACAAAAATCAGAAGGGTCACTATAAGAGACTTGTTGTTCGCTGATGATGCTGCAGTCGTCACTCAAAGCCAACAGGAGCTTCAGAACTTGATGAATCGCTTCACTAAAGCATGCAAGGACTTTGGCCTCACAATAAGTCTAAAGAAAACGAATATAAATTTATAAACTAATAAAAAGGTATTGAATCAGTTTTAAAAATAACAGTTCACATGAGACAAGGGACGTTTCGTGTTTTACCCTTCGTCAGCCACAAACAGGTGACAAAGACAAGAATTACATATAGTAATAGGTACTACAAAAACATACGATGATAAGAAACAATACAAAATGAGCGATACAAGCAGATGGAAAAAGTACAATGATAATACAAGAAAATCGAAAAACCTAACAGAAATACCGAAGCAAGAAAGTAAATAATAGACGAAACGAAAAAAAAGAGAATGAAGAAAACTCGGAACAATCACTTAGCTAGAACTGTAAATGCTAAGAATACACAAGATCGCTGTACTCTCTCCACGAAATCTCGAAGGAAATCAATCTTGTGTGTACTTTCTTGCTTCGGTATTTCTGTTAGGTTTTTCGATTTTCTTGTATTATCATTGTACTTTTTCCATCTGCTTGTATCGCTCATTTTGTATTGTTTCTTATCATCGTATGTTTTTGTAGTACCTATTACTATATGTAATTCTTGTCTTTGTCACCTGTTTGTGGCTGACGAAGGGTAAAACACGAAACGTCCCTTGTCTCACGTGAACTGTTATTTGTAAAACTGATTCAATACCGTTTTATTAGTTTATAAACTTATATTCCTTACCAGTTTTACAGCAGCCCCTTAACTCATTCATTCCAGAGTTATTTTGCACGCTGTGCCAGACTTTTTTGTGGGCAGAATTATAGAGTGAAGTGTTCATCTTTCAGTCTAAATTTGTTTGTGAATTTTCCTTTGAACATGTACTTATTATATACCAAACTGTAGGGAAATGGATAGAGAATTCAAATATATAATGTCTGTGGTCGTATTAACAAAAGTATGTTCGGTATAATTTAATCATTTTCCATGTAAAATTGAAAAACGCTAAAAAGTTGACTGTAGAACACGATCTTACCAAAGACAAATTACTGTCGTAGACAATAAAACTTTCTTTTTAGTCTTCAAACGTCAAGTTAGTCCATATACAAAGTAAAAAAAAACATGCTTATGGCCAAAATTAGTACATTTAGTGTTATTCGCACCAGTTTTTCCGTGGTTCTTTGTAAGAAAAAAATAAATTATGCAATCGTGCATTACGTAATTTTCAAACAAATAAATAAGAATAACGTCATATAAATACTTTTTTACTCTTGTTTAATGTTTTAATAGTATAACTAGCTTCATCTTCTACCAAGAACTAGTGATTAGATGTTACGGTAGGTCTAGTTTTGTTGCTTTTTGATCGGCCAGAATATGACTACGCCCACTCATCAACTAAATCTAGTGTGTCTAGCTTTTCTGCATATATTCCGTATTTTGACAACAAACTGTGACTACCAAACAATCATCATCAATGTCAGCAATGTTTCAAAGTAGTTTGACACAATTATTTGCTTAGGAGACTTAGAAAATGTAAATATAAAGCGTGACATATTTCTCTAGCAAAAACAACGAAAAACGTAAACACGCGAATCTTCACAAAAATTGTGATAATAACATCAAAACACGCACATGTGCTGATTAACTAAAGTCAAATTAGTTGTTTAAATAGTAGCGGAAGTCATTCTACGAGTTTTAATATATGAACTGCATTAAGCGGACGATTTTTAGGGTTTATTCGTGATAAACTAAAAACCACGCTCTGAGCGTTGCTCTGGCACGGCGTGTTGAATTTTGCAACGCTCAGAGCGTTGGTCTGGAGTCAAAGAGTTAATTTATTTACTAAAGAAAACGAATGTGCTGAGTCAGGATGTGGGTGCTGCACCAGTTATCACTATCGATAACTATGAATTAACAGTGGTGCACCACTTCACATACCTAGGGTCTACCATATATTATTCTGGTTTACGCGCCGAATGTTTCCTACATGGAAAGAATTTTGAATTACCCACAAAACACGCATGTTTGAAACGATTGAAGCCCTGTTTAACACCGTAACAAACAAATGCGGGGGAAGACAGGGCCATATAACCTGACGAGTTTGCAGTTTTAAGACACTGTGAGAATCTCTTGCCAAGACGACAGCTAGACTGCCAGGGGTAGAATCAGAATTCCCTTTATCAGACCGGACTTCTTTGGGAGTATTTTGAAGTACTTAAACAGTCCAGAAAAACTCTATCATTTTAATAAGTAAAACCGGGATCTCAGGAAACTTAAAACACGGAGTCATAGTGGGAATTCATTGTTAACATAACAACACCCCCGACACGAGTAATAGGCCTCTGCAAGTACCTTTATTTCTCTGAGCAAGCAGTATCTGAGCCAAGATTGGCGTAAGTTGTACAATTTACATTCTATATTTTTTTCATTACAGTAGGACGACAGCCGATAGAATAGTATGCCGCTCTCTCTCTCTCTCTTACATACCTCAACACCTCACGGTAGAAGAGGAACGACTAAGTAAGTAAGTAAGGTTTAAAAAAGAAGTCTTAACACGCACGCTGTTAACATGGCTCATTCACACCGTTTTTTGCGCACTTTTCTTTGTTGCGTGGTACTATTTTAGGGAGCGTTACGTACAGACAGAGAAAACTGAGATATTATATATAGAATAGAAGATTTTTGGAAGATTGGTTAATTTGTTTTCTTTAATGTGGAGTATATATAATGTTAATAGACAAGAAGAAACGTATCACAGGTGAATTGGTGCTGTACTCAAGACATGAAGACGAAGTTTACACCACAGTGAAGGGGTAGCTCTTATTTTATCTAAAGAAGCACAGAAAGCACTCATTGAATGGGAAGCCGTTGGACCCAGAATAATAACAGCTACTTTTAAAACAGCTAAAAAGAAAATAAATGTAAATGTCATCCAATGTTATGCACCAACTAATGATGAAGAAGAGTCTGTGAAAAAAGCATTGCATACTAGACTACAGTAAATTATGGATAAAGTAAAAAAGAAGAGACATCACAATTGTGATGGGTGTCATGAATGCAAAGATAGGAACAGTCAACGCCGGCTTTGAAGAAGTCATGGGAAAACATGAGCTAGGAATACTGAATGAAAATGGTGAACTATTCTCAAACGTCTGTGCTTCAAATCAACTGGCTATAGAAGGAATCATGTTCCCACAAAAGAGAATACACAAGGAAACATGGATATCACCATACCATAGAACAGAAAATCAGATTGATCATATATGCATAAACAAGAAGTTTAGATCATCATTGCAGGATGTAAAGGTATATAGAGTAGCAGATGTGGCATCAGATCACCACCTCCTGATAGCCAAAGTAAAAACGAAACTCAAGAGATATGCAACAAGCAAAATTATAGACAACAATTTAATGTAGGACATCTAAGAAATCAAGAAACAAGAGACAAATTTGCGGTCACAATATCCAACCAATTCCAAGTGCTCCAACAGCTGGAAGATGTAGAGAATACAGAAGAGTATTGGCAACGAATCAAAACGGTATGGAATGAGACGTGTGAAGAAATACTGAGGAAAAGGGAACGACAACAAAAAGCATGGATAACTACAGAAACCATCAATAAAATAGAGGACAAAGAACAAGAGATTTAAACACAAGCAAAACAAGAAGTTCCAAAGCCAAGGCTCAAGAAGTGTACATAGAAGCAAACAAAGAAGTAAAAAAAAAGTATCAACAGAGACAAGAGGAAGTATATTGAGAAGTTGGCAAGAGAGGCAGAAGATGTTGCAGCCAAAGGAAATATGAGAGAATTGTTTAACAGCACAAAGAAGCTTACAGGGAAATACAAGCAAACAAGTTGCCTCATAAAAGACAAGTTTGGAAAACTGCTCAGCAATATACAAGAGGAAGAGGTGGACATAATATTTTGAGGACCTTCTCAATAGACCAACTCCACAAACCCCCCAGACATGCAGCCAGTAAAAGAAGAGCTACAAACAAATGAAGAAATAAAGAAAGCCATACAGCTTCTAAGAGATGTAAAAGCATCTGTACCTGATGGCATTCCAACAGATGCCATCAAAGCATATATCGACACGGCTACAGAGATGTTATATAAATTACTGGTAAAGTCTGGGAAAAGGAAGAGATACCAGCCGAATGGAAGGAAGGATATCTGGTTAAGATGCCTAAGAAGGGAAATTTACAAGAGTGCACAAATTATAGAGGAATAATGTTACTATCAGTGCCAGGAAAAGTATTAAACAGGATTATCCTTGAGAGATTAAAAGAGTCCATGGACAAGAAACTGAGAGATGAACAAGCAGGTTTTCGACAAAACAGAACCTGTACAGACCAGATAGCCACTATGAGAATAATAGGTGAACAAAGTCTGGAGTGGAAGTCATCACTATTTTTTAACCAGCGGCACTTGGGCATTCAGCCCTTCGGCCCAGTGACATGTCATTGCAAGGTTGGGGAACCTGAGGACTTTCCTTCCAACCCGGTCAAGAGCTTCGCTCCTTTCCATCCACAGAGGGTTTATCACAGGAGCCGTTCAGGCTATTCAGTCAAATTTCCGGCCGTAAACATTTCTTCAAACGCTGACGCCCGGGTTTGAATCATTAACACTTGGTCGCCAGTACAACCCCGAAGCCATTACACCAGCGCGGCTCCCTTGCTCTTTTCAGAGAAGGGGGTATTACTTATAAGACAAGTCTCTTATCTTTCACTATCCTGGTATCATCTTATACACCTATTTGTCCAGGATATCTCTACTTTTAATAAGATCTAAACCTCTCACTACATATTGGGGTCCTGTCCGGGATTTTTCTATTCATACCCTGGGGCCTTGACTTAAGATAATAATAGTAACAGTAGGATTAAGATAAAATAATAAGACAAAGAAAGTCCAGTAATAAAAGTAATCAAATTGTGGTGATTGGATGAGCTGTCAGTGGATTTAATTAATTAAGTAGTTTGAAATTACAGTTGGTGTTACTCTATTTGTTAATAATTTGTTTAAGATTTAAATAGAATGGCTGACTTGGCAAAATTTAGGTCTGCTACAGTGCAGGCGGCAAAAGAACTTGGCATGAGTGGAGACGATTTGATTAAGTATGTTCACAGAATGTGAATGTGAAAAATTTATTGACCGGGAAGATAGGAGGTTAGAAAAAGAGCGACAATTACAGTTAGAGGCTGAAGCAAAAAGATTACAGTTAGAGGCTGATAGGGAGGTTAGGCAAATAGAGGCTGAGGAATGATGGCTGCTGAAAGGGAGGCAGAGGAGAAAAGATTGCAAAGGGAACGTGAGTTAACATTGAAAGAGTTGGAACTTCAAGGACATGTTACAGGAAATGGAAGCAGCCCCACTACCTCTGATTTAGTGCAAGTCTGGGTGCCTCAATATGAGCCATGAACTTCAATTTAGATCCTTTTGTGGAGGAAGAAGATGATATTGAGTCCTTTCTCAGTAGATATGAAAGGCTAGCTACTAACTATGGCCTAGAAACGGAGAAGTGGAGCCTAAAATTATCTCAAGGGTTGAGAGGAACTTCTTTTGAAGTTTTCTCCAAATTAAGTAGGGAAGACCAAGAAGATTATGAATTATTAAAACAAGCCTTTTTAGTCAGATACGAAAAGAGTGCCGAATTTTATAGAAAGAAATTTAGAACTACCAAGCTGCTGTCTGGAGAAACTTACCACCAATTCTCTGCAAGACTAGAAATCTACTTGGAGAAATGGACTGCTCTGGGGAAAACCCAAGACCTAAAAGAAATGGTCATGATGGAGCAAGTAAGAGAGTCCATGCCTCCAGACATGAGAAATTTTCTCATGAAACAAGGTGCAGAGAGGTTGGGGGAGATTCTCACTGTTGGTGAGAGATATCAGGCGGCTCAGTCAGAAGTAGCTGGAATTAAAAAGAAGCAAGTAGATAGTAATAAACCCCCTCAAAACCAGAATAAGTTCGACAATAGGGATCAACCACCTAGATTCAAACAAAATTATGACAGGTCCTAATATGAACAAAGTGACAGAAACCATCAGATGCAAGAAAAGAAATCCTGCAGACCAGAAGGGAAGTGGTGTAAAATTTGTAAGATTAATAATCATTACACTAAAGACTATAGGAAAAAGAACCCTCCATATTTCGCTGCATGCCTCAAAACAGGAAACATGGGAAAGAAGGAACTGTCTATAGGGCAGCAAGAACCTCATCATCCCCTTGTATGTGAAGACGTAGTATGTAATGGGGCCACTATCAAGTGCCTATATGATATGGGATTGGATTTCGACTCAGTTATGTGTTCTAACCTAGTGCACCCACATCAATATACCAGAGAAACAGTGGATAAACAATAGGCAACTAAGGATGTAGCAACCATGACACTTCCCATTGCAAGAATACATGTTACAACGCGCTATGTGGAAGGAGTGATTAGAGCAGCAGTGATAAATGAACCAATCTACCCTCTGATATTGGGGTGTAGATATGTGTTTTTGGGAAACCCCAAAAGACCAGTGATTATGGCAGCAGTACAGACCAGGTCACAGTCAAGGAAGGAGGAAGATAATCCAATAAAATCCCATCCAGAGGAGATGAGGAAGGCACAGGCAGAAGATAATTCATTAAAGCCATGCTTTAGAAAACTACCAAAAAGCCATGCCCCTCCTAATAAAGGAGAATATTATATGAAGAATAAGTTGCTTTATAGGAAGGCTGGAACAGGATCCAATGGTCATGGACAACTAGTTCTCCCATCTTCATATAGGGAAAAGGTGATGGAGTTAGGACATGCTATCCCCTTCAGTGGTCATATGGGGATCAGCGCCACAGGACAACGAATAGCTTGTCATTACTTCTGGTCAGGGATAACTAAAGATATAAAAAGATATGTCAAATCCTGCCCAGCATGTCAAAGGGTAGCTCCAAAGCACTGGACTGCTCCTGCAACTCTAGGGGAAATGCCCATAGTGGGAACACCTTTTGAGAGAGTTGCAGTGGATATTGTTGGACCTCTCACACGAACCAAGAGGAGAAACAGTTATATTCTCACTTTGGTGGACACTTGTTCTATGTTGGGAGAGGCAGTAGCCATGTCATAAATCGATTCAAAACATGTGGCAGAGGCGTTGCTCACAATATTCACAAGGTTAGGATTTCCCCACCAAATTTTGACTGATAATGGATCTCAGTTCAAGGAGAAACTAACTGAGGAAGTTTTAAGGATCTTCCAGGCCAGGCACTTTCACGGTAGTCCCTATCACGCCCAAGGGAACGGGCAGGTAGAAAGGTTCAATGGGACCCTTATTTCTATCCTGTGAAAGATGGCCCATGAAAAACCGGACACATGGGATCAATACTTACCCGCCGCCTTATTTGCGTACCGGGAAGTCCCCCATAATTCAACAGGAATAGCACCGGCAACGTTGTTATTTGGCCTGCCAATCAAAGGTCCATTGGAAGCCTTGTTGAGGACATGGACAGATGAAAAGGCAGAAGAGACTGTAACTTCATCATACCAGTATGTGAACGAGTTGACCACTCGGTTAAAAACTGGCTGGAAACTAGCAAATGATAACATAAGGCAAGCCAGAAAGAAACATGTTGCGTTTTATAATAGGAAGGCAAAGGATAGAGAGCTAGCTTTGGGGGAGAAGGTGCTTCTTCTATTACCCGACAGCAGCAATAAACTTCAGATAGGCTGGCAGGGCCCATACACTGTTCTAGAAAAGTTATCTAGAACTAACTATAAGATAGGCAAAAAGGGAAAGGAAATAGTCTATCATGTGAACCTCCTTAAGAAATATTATGATAGGACAATGTTGGAAGGTGCACGTTTAATGACTGGCCACAGCCACTGAGATGAAAAATGAACCACTCACATCTTATGAATACCCTCTGAAACCCTGTAAAACTCCTGCACAGGTAAAAGTCAGTAATCACTTGACAAAAGAGCAGAGAGAGAAGATTCAGAAGGTTCTGGAGAATCATACAGACGGGTTAACGGATAAACCGGGGCACACCAACTTGTTGGAGTATAATATGAAATTGTTAGATCCAACACCAATCTGTATGAGAGCCTATTCTATTCCGTTCGCTAAGGAACAAGCTTTAAAAGGAGAGATAGAATATATGTTGCAAGAAGAAATTATTTCTCACAGTGAATCTCCCTACATCTCCAGTGTGGTATTGTTGAGGAAACCCTCTAGGGAACATAGACTGTGCATTGATTACAGGAAACTGAATGCTTTCACAGAGAGTCAGGTGGATCCACTACCTAATACCAATCAACTGTTTGCCAGGTTGAATAAGGCAAAATATTTTTCAAAGATAGATTTCAGTAAGGGATATTATTAGATTCCAGTGAAGCCTGAGATCAGACCTTATCTGGCTTTTATCACCTCGGAAGGGCACTATGAGTTTAATATGTTGCCTTTTGGATTGAAGAATGCTCCGAGTGTGTTTTCCAGAATGATGCGAAAACTATTGGATCCCCTGAAAATTCCATGTATTAGCAATTTCCTGGATGACATCCTCATCGCCACTGAAACATTTGAGGAACATGTAGCTTCTATAACTATGTTATTTGACAGACTCAGAGAGGCAAATTTAACTGCTAGACCCACTAAATGTTGTATTGGCTGCAGGGAATTAGAGTTCTTGGGATACACTGTACATCAGGGTAGTATGACCCCTGATCCTAAGAATTTAGAAAAATTACAGAGAGCACCAGGACCACAAACTAAGAAAGATGTGAGATCCTTTGTCTCACTATGTGGATTTTATCAAAAATATATCCAAAATTTTAACTCTGTGTGTGCTCCTCTGATTTGACCCGAAAAGGGAAGCCAGACAAAATAGAGTGGTCCGCAGAATGTGAGCTGGCATATACTGAGCTAAAGCACAAACTCACAAGTAAGCCCATATTGAAATTACCCGATTTGAGTCAGGAATTCGTGGTGAGAACGGACGCAAGTAATGGGGGTTTGGGGGCAACCTTGTTACAAAGATCTTCATTACCCGATGGAGAGTTGAACAACGTTGCTTATGCCAGCCGCAAATTGAACAGAGCGGAGCGAAGATACGCCACCGTAGAAAAAGAATGTCTAGCCTTAGTTTGGGCAATCAAGAAATTCAAAATCTATCTGTATGGTAGGCATTTCGTGGTACAAAGCGATCATCAGCCACTGGTTTTTCTTGCCCAGGCAAAACATGATAATGCAAGATTGCTAAGGTGGTCTCTCCTCATACAACCGTACTCGTTTACCATTGAATACATTCCTGGATCGCAGAATGTTGGGGCAGATTTCTTAAGTAGGCACCCACCTGCAGGAAACCAGGATAACACTAAGGCAAAGTAGAATGTAATTTAAGCTAATATGATGTGATGGTATTACAGATGTGAAAGCTGCACTAGTGGTTCACGCTTTTCTAATTGGGGAGATGTGTCGTGGTTTGAATCTGTATTAACCACCCGATCGTATTTTCCGCGCTCAAAATTTAGAGTAAAACGTCCAAAAATTAAGAACCAATCAGAAAGCTCCTTTTCTAGGGTCTATAAAGATACTTTTCATTATAAGCAAAAGGGCCTAATATGTGTTTTTGACGGGAAGGAGTTATTTTATTTCTCTAATGCTAGCGATAAATAACAATAAATACATAGTTAGTATAACATCGGATATATTGCTTTATAAATAGGTACAACGCCAGCCTCATAAAAGCTAGTCAATTAAGAGAAAAATTTATTATAGTAATATTTGTACATCAGGGAAAACCCCGATGTAATTACTTAAAAATTAACTATATTGACATGCAAGAAAATAGCGCAAAAATAAATATATAGAAAGATAGAAATAAATTGGCCGTTTTATTATCACTTTAAATAATTAAAATCGGTTCATTAATAACTGTAATATAAATTAAATGAGATTATTCACTTTGTCCAGACAAGTTATAAAACCGTTTAGGTACGATTCTTTAAAATATTTTGGACTATGCTCTGATTGGCTGGTTGTAGCGCTATGAATAGCCAGGAAACCTAGGCTGATTGCTACACTTTTTAAACACTTTTTTTTTTAATTAATGTGTTTGCTACTTTTTCTTTGTAGCACGCCCCTTTCAACCATCTACCATGAACATGGAGTTGTTGGTTATATCACGACGTGTTTCCTTTATTGTAATATGTTTTTGTTTGTATTTATTTTATACTATATTATCTCTAGTCGGTATTTTTCCTTTTGTAGTTATAGTTCAACATGGTTTTTAAAAGAAATTCCAAATAAATGTTTAGTATGAATGGTTTCTTTGGTTGTATGTATCTTTTTCAACGAGTTTGGACTACTGACTCAAATCCTTATTTGTTTTTTATATGAAAGCTTTAGCTGTTTTTGTACATATAGATTCCGTGATGGCCATTAATGCATTGGTATCATATGTAGTATGTTTTTAATTTTCAGTGAATGGTTTCTTTGGTTAATCTGTATGTATCTGTGGCGAGTCTTTCACGAGTTTGGACTACTGACTCAAATCCTTATTTGTTTTTTATATGTTAGCTTTAGTTTTTGTAATATAGTTGATGCGTGATGCCATATGATGATGGATGGTATCCGCATGTCTGGTTTTGTGTAGTGTGTAGATGTGTTCAGTCAAAACAATGTTCATACAACAATAACAGGGCAATCCACATAGGACGTCAGTAAACTCACGACGTATAAAGTCAATGAGTCTTGAAACAGCCGTTGACGTTTTTCTTCATTATTATTGTGGACGCCACAGTGACAAAATGGTTACGCAAATGTGTAGGCACATCAAACAGTCATTATCACAGCAACATTCAATACAGCAATAGACGGTAGACAGCATTACAATGATGAGTCAGATGCATGTTATATTTCATAGTGCTGTAAATGTAGTCAGGTGGAAAACTCCATCCTTTTCTATAACAGCCAGGAGATAACCAGATGTATGAGATCAGTTCACTCTCCTTAGTTTGACTTCAGCAAGACAGACACGTCTGCCGAAGTATAAATAATGTCCACAAAAATATCCTCTAGATAATAAAGGTTTTCCAAACCTAATTCATTTAACAAAGTAGCAAGTAATGGTCCTTGGTACATGCATCAACCGATGCAGTACAATGCAGCGACATGTGAGCTGGGAAAAAACATCTCGTGACGACGACTTTCGGAGACAGGCTATGAATCGAAATCGCTCACGACCCAAAATCGATAGAGTTAATGAAAAAGTCAATTTACCTTGCTTTCATGAAATACACAGAAATATCACGCCTCCCGGCATGTGGGAAAACACTAGAGGTATTATCTCGAATAAACGAAATATCCATTAAGAGGACTACACATCCCTGACAGAACAAAAAATAGCGGAGATCCCCTCTTCAACGAGGCATCTCTTTCGCCATTCCAAATCGCTCACTCCACTAGTCGTGGGCGGAAACCGATCGACCAAGAAGCAAGACAAGTCATGCGCAGTCCAGCGCAAAATGACCACAGCTCAAACTTAACTGCATTCGATACCAACGCGAGAAGACAAATGCTTACCGAGAAAAGTGACTATAACTTTCAAGCAGTTGTTGCCCTTGCGTTATAAAACAGACATTGAAACAAAACGATGTTGCGAGAATTTATCACGCAACATATCACCACCTCCTCCCGATAAAAAAAAAAATGTGGAACATATTTTTTTTTCAATATCAAAGAGCAAGCGATAAGCGGCTCAAAACGCACGAATTATGCGCTGATAATTAATTAAATTGCCAAACAATAGGCTAATTATAGAGTGTCTGGTGAGGATATACCTCAACAGAAAAATAAATATGTCTCAAAAAATATTCACATCGGGGAGGTGTCACCAACACACATCACGTTAGCATGTAAACACAATATACGTATGCAAGTTACTATAATCATCATTAAACAGCATACTCTAATATTGTCTTTAAAAATGGATGTACAAATCTGATAGGAAAATTTAAATAGTACATTCTTTGACATGTAATGACATAAGTACATAGTAAAGTTAAACTACATGACGATCCAGGACATATGCTCTGGTATTCCGAGGGTAAGTACATAATCTAGAACTCGTCATGCTTGAAACTAGTAAGGTAAGTCCTCAGCTCAACAATGACATTCTGAGAAAGTACAAGCAATATAATGCTAATTAATAACTAATATGCTTCATAAGGTACAATACATTATTAATAATTGTGGCTGTTTAGTAAACTAACGGCCCTTATATTAACTACTCAGTCCTCCTCTATCATCTTAAAAAACGAACAGAAGAAGATGACAACAAAGCACGATAGTGTGTACATATAAAGTGAGTACAGATGTGCTAATCTATTGTAGAAATATAGGTGTGTTATGACTCTGTAATATATGGAAATATAGGACAGAAGTATTAGTTGGAGTCATGTGGGCATCTAGACAAAATGTCAGCCATCACATTATCCGCACCACGGATAGCTCGTACCGTGAAGTGAAAAGGTTGAAGAGCTATAGCATATCGAGTGGATCTCGAACTCTTCAAATTCTTAGTCTGAATAGCTGTAAGAGCTTTCTGATCAGTCTCTAGAATGAAATGTGCGCCCATGAGGAATCTTTGTAGCTTTAGAATTGACCAAACCATCGCTAACAACTCACGGTCTAAAACCGAGTAGTTCCTCTCTGCCGCATTTAGTTTTCTAGAAATGTACATAACAGGATGCAGAGTATTTGCATATTCTTGCATCAGTGCTGCTCCAATCCCAGTGGATGAAGCATCACTCCGAAGAACAAAAGTCCTATCAAGAGTAGGTAATCTTAAGATGGGAGGAGAAGAAAATATATTCTTGATTTGGTCTAGTGAAGATTGGCATTCTTCAGACCAACGGACCAGATTAGGCGAACCTTTCTTCAACAATGTTGAGAGAGGTGCCATGATCGAAGATAAATTTGGAATAAATCTCCCATAAAATTGAATTAAACCTAAGAGACTCCTAACTTGTTTCTTCGTTTTAGGAACAGAGATGTTCAGTATTTTGGAAGTATTGTGGTCTTCTGTCTTCAAGAGACCATGACCAACACGATGACCCAGGAAAGAGATTTCACCAAAACCAACAAAAGCTTTAGAAGGTTTTGCTGTCAAATTATTCTCACGTAGAGTGGACAGTAAGTCATATAACCCTAAATAGTGATCTTCCCAGGTATCACTGAAGAGACAGATGTCATCTAAGTATGCGATGACATCCGAACGATGTGACAGAATTCGACGCATCATGCGAACGAAAGTGGCAGGGGCGTTCATGAGACCAAAAGGCATAACATTCCATTGAAATAGACCCCTAGGTGTAGAAAAAGCAGTAAGAGGTTTGGCATGCTCTGCTAAAGGCACTTGCCAATAACCTTTAGACAAGTCAAGTTTAGTGAAGAATCTAGAATTAGAAAGTCTAATCAGTAGATCTTCTAACAAAGGCATCGGTTCAGCGTCGAACTTTGTGACCTGATTCAATTTGCGATAATCAACGCAAATTCGTATGTTCTTATCCTTCTTCCGGACAATAACCATGGAAGAAGAATATGGTGAAGTCGATGGTTCAATTATATTTAATTGAATCATTTCATCCAATTCCTTTTCCACTTGCGACTGAAAGTGTATAGGAATAGGATACGGCCTAACCCTAATTGGATTATTGTCGGTAAGAATTATGTCATGTTCTATGACATCTGTGTGTCCAGGAATGTCAGTGAGAACATCCTGAAATGTTTCTAACATCGACGAGACTTGTCGATGTTCGTCACCAGAAAGATTAGGAGAAACAGAAACGTTTTTCCAAGATTCCGTGGAATGTAATGGAACCACTGGAAGGGGAAGGTTGACATCAGAGAAGGTAGCTTCCTCATCCTGAATGACAGACAGGGATGAATAATGACCGTGAGGTGCAGGAGCATCATCCGTTGCCTGGAAAATAGGCAGCAAATAGTCCGGACGTTCGTGAAATTCCGAAAGCATGTTTATGTGGAAAGTTTTATGCTTTCCATCAATATCGACCACATAGTCAACATCGGAAATCCGAGAGACTATTGCATACGGACCTTTCCATGCAATAAGAAGTCTATTTTCCCTACTGGGGAGTAGGACGAATGCTTTGTCACCTGGACAAAGTTGTCGTAGACATCTATTCTTGTTAGCAAACTGTCTTGCCTTCTCTTTAGCAATTTCTGATGAAGCAGTTGCTAGCTTACATGCCTCAATGATCTTTTGTCTAAGAGCAATGACATACTCATATGAGGATTGAGTTTCATCGCTAATATCATCGGCAGTGATGAGATCGTGTAATAAAGACATAGGGCCGCGTGGACGCGCGCCAAAGACAAGTTCGAAGGGAGAAAATCCTGTGTGTTCATTAGGGACTTCTCTATAGGCAAAGAGAGCCGCGGGTAAAACCCTGTCCCAATCTTGAGGATGATCTTCAGTTATCTTACCAAGCAAAGTCTTGAGCGTTCTATTCAGACGCTCAACTAACCCATTAGACATAGGATGGTAGATACTACTGAGAGATCGTTCAATATGTAAGGTAGACATTACCTGTGACATAGTGTCAGATATGAGTTGAGTGCCATGGTCTGACAATATTTCTCTGGGGAACCCCAAGCGAGAAAATATCAACCAAAGAGCATCTGCGATATCTGTAGTAGATATGCTCTTAAGAGGAATAGCCTCTGGCCAACGTGTGCACATATCGACACATGTAAGGATAAACTGATGTCCTCTGGCCGACTTGACCTTAAAAGGGCCAATAATATCTATGGCCATTTTCTGAAACGGCCGAATAGGAATGTCAGCAGCCTGGATAGGCGCAGCATGTCGTGGTCCTCTAGATTTGACCTCCTGACATACCTTGCATGATCGGCAGTAAATACGAATGTCCTTATTGACAAAAGGCCAAAAGAAAGCCGCAAGGACTCTCGACTTCGTACGGGAAAAACCCATATGTCCAGCACATTGCGAGTCATGAGCATGTTGTAATATTTGGACTCTCATGCTCTTGGGAACAAGAATTTGCGAATGTGCCGACGTAGTCGAATCTTGTACCATACGTACAAGTACGCCGTTTCTCATTGCAATCCAAGATTTTCTATTTGTATCCTGATTCGGATCACCTTTCTTCGCAAGAACGAAGAATTTTTTTAAAGAAGGATCTTCTTCTTGCAATTTTATGAAAGAGTCACGAGTGATTACTAAGTGACTATCTTGGCTATCAACTTCATTATCACTATTCAGTGAAGTTTCGGGTGTTTGTAGAGCTTGTGCTCTTGTAACCACTGCATTTGTAGCTTGCATGTTATTATCTTCCCAAGCAGCAATCTGCTGTGGGGTACACTCCCTAACTCCGTGAATACGACCAATAATAAGGTCCGCAATAGGATTAGGTAAGAGACAAGCATGCACATCTCCAGTAAAGAAAGGAGTGGCAATGCGAATTACAGCAGTAGGATATTTTTCTAGAGTGCCGCCAAATGTGACACATTTAATAACCCTTCCTGTAGCACAAGATGGATCTACAAGCGATTGTCTAACACCAATAGTGGTGCATCCGGAATCGAAAAGTAGTGAGACCGGAGTATCATTAACAAGACCCTTATGTAGGATTAAAGAACCCCTCCCGTCATGCGCAACAGCAGCAGGAAGAGCGGGAAGTGGGTGACCACAACTCAAAGTAGTTATGGTACCCGGTTCGAATAAAGTACTGCATTGGGGGCATTTGTTTGCTCTCTCAAAGTCAAAAGGAGAACCAGTGACAGCGTCAAAGTTTTTATTATCAACACCATGATTACAGGCTCCCTCAGTTTCCTGTTGTACAGCATTAGCCTGCTGATATCTCTTTTTTTTGTGTTGAGATCTACCCCGACTATTATTACCTCTGAAGTTATCAAAGTTATTATTATCTCTGCAGTTATTATTGTCTCTATTGTAATTGTTATCCTGGTTCGAATTCCAGTTTCCACGATTACTATCATGTTCACATTGATGCGAACATCTATTTGTTTGGTTCTGAGGTCTTCGGCAGGAATAACCTCTATTACCATATCCTCTTTTGAAATGCTTATAATTATTAGGGTGATAGTAACGTGTACTATCAGGCTGTCTCCAATTCTTCGAAGAAGAATCACCATGAAATTGATTTCCATGATTTTGACAGAAATTACCGCTACCCTTTCTATCAAAATTTTGTTGGGATCTACGAGCAAAGTTTTGACCATACGGAGCTGCCGAAGCAACTGGTAAACCTTCTTTCACCTTAGAGTTACCCATGGTTATGTGTGGGTGCGCAGTTACGTATTGGCAACAGAAATCTTCCATTTCTTTTATTGTTTTAGGTTTACGTTCATGAAGGAAAGCAAGGAAAGACTCATTGACAGACGACATGACTTTGTCTCTAAGTATTAAGTCCATAAGTCCTTTATAAGTTTTTTCCGTCTTAGATAGTTCAACCCATCGTGAGAAAGTAATGCGTATTCTTGCAATAAACTCGGAGAATTCAACTCCATTTTCAGGTAACATGTTTTTTAAATTGTAGACGATAGCCGTCTTCGTTAAGCTGATATTTCTTTAACAAAGCGGCCCTGACAACCTCATAATTGTTCTTGTCAGGTTCATCCACCATATTTAATATACTTAGAGCTTTACCTGTCAGTATCCCTGATAACTGATAAACATATTTTGCTTTGTCTATGTTATGAGCTGTACATGCTTGTTCAAATCTGTCCAGATAGAACATTATGTCATCACTGGAAGGACTAAATGTTGGTAACTTAATCTTAAAAGTATCATTATTAGCCTTACCAGAAGATGAACCCTTGTTTGAATCATTACCATTACTCATGCTTGTCAATTTCAATTTTTCCAACTCTAAAGCTAAGACCTTTTCTTCATGTTCCATTTTTGCTTTCTCTTTCCTCTCATCAGACTCTCTCTGTAATCTTCTTTCCTCAGCCTGAGCCTCTTTTTGAAGTCTTTCATTTTCAGCTTCTTTTTCAAGTCTTTTATTTTCAGCCTCTTTTTCATTTTCAGCCTCTTTTTCAAGTCTTTTATTCTCAGCCTCTTTTTCAAGTCTTTTATTCTCAGCCTCTTTTTCAAGTCTTTTATTCTCAGCTTCTAGCTGTAGCTGGAGTTTTCTTTCCTCAGCTTCTGATTCCCTTTTTTGTTTTTCCATTTCCATTTGGAATCTTTTTTCATCCACCTGCATCTGCAGTTTCTTTTGTTCAGCTTCCATCTGCAGTTTCTTTTGTTCAGCTTCCATTGCTTTATCATATCGAGCAGTTGCAAATTCTTCTAACTTATCACCAGTCTTGCCAAGCAATTTACCCTGCTCAATAAAGTGCTCAAATGTAGACATGTTGTCTAACATATGAGTCCAAAACCTGAAATAATTAACTAATTTATTTCAAACCTAAGTGTAACAAGTCTTAATTAAACACTTGTATATTCACATCACCTTATATTATCCCAGTCTCTGTGGGAAACAAGTCTCCAATCAAAGAACTTGTATATGAAATATCAGCACTCAATTCTTGATCATAAGTGCACTTCTCATTCAATAGTGCACGACACTATTCATCATTCATTTATCATCAGTGTAGTAGTAACAGTGCATTAGCATAGCCCATTAACTAATTACTATAACTGTAAACAATGACTATGTAAACACATGCAGAATGTAAACATTGAAAATGTAAACAATACAAACAATGTAAACAATAACAATGTAAACAATAACAAAGATCAGCAACAATACAAAAACTTTCGCAGAAATCAACTAAAAATAAAGCAGAAATTAATGAAATATCACAAAAAATGTGACGATATCTGCGCTATAATTAAACAAAATACATGACACCACAGTGTATAAACAAAAATGTTGTATGAAACTAAATTATAGACAAGAGTAGGCTAACAAATACAAACAAATCAAAACAAAACTAAAGAATGCGAAATAACGAAAACAATATTAAAACATGTCATCACAGCTAACATAAATAGCAACAGAAGTCGCTTAGCAAATTCCAGTATCGGAAATTTGCAAACCCTACAGAAAACGCTCACAATAGACGACCTCTATGACGTGGCATAATCTAACGGAGACACCACCCAACCGAGAACCCGCTGAAATATAAACATATAAATATACAAATAACATATAGACATATAACATATAGAATGAGATGATACACAGAAGACTCAGCAGAAGTATAAGGGCACAGTTTACATACAAACAGGCCACTTAACTTATAGGCTTCCAATCGTCGAACAGCAGAAAAACGGATGTCAATCAACGTCCTAAAGAGCGAAGCTCCAACGATGATGGCACATCTGAACTGCTTCCACTGCTAACACGATGGTACAAGAGCTTCTGAAGTACTGTGTGTTGAGTTGTTTCGGCACTTGACCTTCTAATCCAAAAGTAAGTTGATGGAAATCGGTACTTGGCCTTCTTCAGAAAACAACCCGTTTCAACCGGCACTTGACCTTCACAAAAACGACAGCACTGGAACCTTGACAGCAGCAACTTGCTTGACTTGCGTAAAAGATAACAGCAGTCCGAGTTATCCGGCAACATGCAACAACGCCGGGTACTGTCAAATTCTTGTTTCCGTCAAAAGTTGAAATTTTGACTTTTACCGGGCAACGCCGAGTACTTTGAAAATTTTGAAGATGTTGACTGTATTGAAGAATGTTAATTTCTTGAAGGATGCTGATGAATTCTTGTTGAAAATGAAGTGGGTAAGGGACCCCGTATTTGCTGGTACCAGAATCAAACCAGCTTATGGCCACCAAATGATGCGTGATGCCATATGATGATGGATGGTATCCGCATGTCTGGTTTTGTGTAGTGTGTAGATGTGTTCAGTCAAAACAATGTTCATACAACAAATAACAGGGCAATCCACATAGGACGTCAGTAAACTCACGACGTATAAAGTCAATGAGTCTTGAAACAGCCGTTGACGTTTTTCTTCATTATTTATTGTGGACGCCACAGTGACAAAATGGTTACGCAAATGTGTAGGCACATCAAACAGTCATTATCACAGCAACATTCAATACAGCAATAGACGGTAGACAGCATTACAATGATGAGTCAGATGCATGTTATATTTCATAGTGCTGTAAATGTAGTCAGGTGGAAAACTCCATCCTTTTCTATAACAGCCAGGAGATAACCAGATGTATGAGATCAGTTCACTCTCCTTAGTTTGACTTCAGCAAGACAGACACGTCTGCCGAAGTATAAATAATGTCCACAAAAATATCCTCTAGATAATAAAGGTTTTCCAAACCTAATTCATTTAACAAAGTAGCAAGTAATGGTCCTTGGTACATGCATCAACCGATGCAGTACAATGCAGCGACATGTGAGCTGGGAAAAAACATCTCGTGACGACGACTTTCGGAGACAGGCTATGAATCGAAATCGCTCACGACCCAAAATCGATAGAGTTAATGAAAAAGTCAATTTAACTTGCTTTCATGAAATACACAGAAATATCACGCCTCCCGACATGTGGGAAACACTAGAGGTATTATCTCGAATAAACGAAATATCCATTAAGAGGACTACACGCTAGTTCTCCCCCCTTTGGCTTCTTTGTCTGCAAGCTCATTTCCTGCTATCCCCACATGTGATGGTATCCATGTTATTGTTGCACTGCATCCTATAGTTTGTAGATATGTATTAACCTGTAGTATTTCCTCTATAATACCTGGCCTGCTACATTCATTTATGTTTCTGATAGCTAATACTGATGATAGGGAATCTGTGAGAATGGTTACTTTTTTGGTGGATTTTCTGCAGCTATTTCTAAAGCTTTTAGGATTGCCACTAATTCTGCTGTAAAGATGGATGTATTACCTTTTTAAACACAGCAGTACCAAGCAGGTTTTAATCTGGAGCTCAGTTTATGCAAATCTTTTGCCGTTCTGACCTGGCGGCATATATGAGTTCCTTATACAGCCTGTCAGCTTGTGTATTGTTTGCCTGATGGTAAGAAAGATATGTACATAATATTAATTACATGACTTGTGTATTCTGGAGTGTGTGTTCGGAGATGTGTAGAAAGTGAAACCTGCAGTACATGCGCTGCCATATTGGCCTAGTTGTAAAAGTGTGTAGTTTAAAAATACGACAGGCCAGAAATTGGAAACGGTTCCAATATTTGCTAATTATGGCATAATTGAGCATTGTAAGTCTGCTAATGTGTTTGATTGCATATTTTCTTCTGGGGTTACACATTTATCATGTAAGTAAGATAGCATTACAGGAATTGTTGACATGAAGAAATCAAGATGTCCCTTATGATTATGTACTTAACCCAATCATCGTATGGAGGCAAATTATGGGCTAAGGGATTGTTGCGTCCTTTTGGCGCGTGTAATTTAAATGTGGGGGCACATTTGAGTAAGTATATATATAATTCATTATTTGCGCACGGTCGGGGAGATTAGTGGGAAAAAAGGCGCAACGCGGTGCGCGAAGGGATGAAAAGAAAAGGAGAGAGCAATGACGTAAGAGGGAGCTGATGGCCATGACCGGGGTCGGTCATGTATTTTTTGTGAACTATTGTTCAAGCTTGCCCAGATATTGGGAAGCCTTCATAAAGTATTCAAAGTCTCCGGAGAGGAGCACAGTTGTATCGGTCAAGGTAGGGCGATATGTGTACATTAATTATGTGATATTTTCTCGTCAGTCCTTCTGACGTGTTTCGATCTGGCTGGACCTCAATACGAACCACAGGTCGTATTTCTAGTGGGTTCCAGACGTACCCAGAATATTTTGAAGGTTACTATTGCATTTTATGGATTACTCCAGAGGCCCCGTCGTGGCGTGTAGGCTCCAAGAAAGCCAAGAAGAAATTATTACCATGAAGGTCGGTCACCGTCCTTGAAGGGTCGGTCCTTGTTATAAGATGTTGATCAAGCTCATGATTAACAGAAATTGGAAAGAACGAGAACAATATAAACTGTCATATCCCAGAAGTAATCTACGTTGTTGATGCATGCTTATGAATATTACGTTTGAACTTGTACTAACGTCTGTAATAAATTGTCTGCGTCTTCGTCAAGAAAATGGACTCGACTTACATCCTTTTGTCAGTTGTGGTCAGTACTTCAGACTACACCCTTGTTTCATAATGTTGAATTTGTGTCGGCCATATATAAGCCCGACTGAAGTTGATAACAGTTAAATTAACTTTATTGACAGTTGTTAACCACGGCATATTATTACAACCCATGCACCATGTATGCAGTATAGTCCATAACGACTTCAACGGTGAATAAAGTAGACTCTACATCTACTAGACTCTACATCTGGTGGGCCAGTGTGCTATGAACAAGTTTCAAGGGAACGAATATCCATGAAAAATAATCTTTTGAAATCTTGGGAGCTTTCAAGGCGACATCATCGTGTACTTGGGATTCAAAATAACTGTCATCTAAGGTCAAGGTCAACGCTGGACTTCATCTGCCAAAATCAACGTTGAACAGCTACATATCTTGTTTACTCCCACTTGTATATGACAGCGATTCATATATGTAACGGCACCCGAGACCCAACATGGAAGTTTTTCGCTAGCGTTGCGAGGGCCGGGATATTTTTTGTCTTCTTTCAAGATAAGTAATTGTGGTTATTATGTACACGTGTGCCACCGTTATATGTGAGGGTAGATCCTTTAATATGTCCACATTCATGCTATTTTATGTTATATGTTCTATGTTCTTCGTGGGCGGAAGGGAGGTCGATCTGACAAACGAGGTTCATCTCGAAGCTAATTCGGGCTCTTGTCAGACGTTCTATAGGATTTAGTTTGTAAGTTTCAATTGAGCGATAATTCCGGTTCAAGGCTAGAAACCTTGCTGTAGTTCTGATCGCTACTTGTTTCTTATAATAGTATCTGTTTAGCTGTTTCGTCAGGTTTTTATTGTTGTTTTCGTAGTAATTTTTTATCCGTACCTTATTTTTATAATGTATATTGTTTGTAACCTACGTCCTTCTCAATCTGGCTATAGTTCAGTTTTTTACACCTTTGTATTTATACACTGTGATGTTTCTTGTCTTGTTACTTTGCCCTTCGCAGATATTATTGCATCCTTTGCAACATCCGAATTTTGTTCTACATTCTATTTTATTTGATTTCTGCGAACGTTTTCATCTGTCCTATTCATCTTGTCCTGTCGCTATTGTCTATATTGTTTCTTCTATTGTATCTTGATTATATTAAATGCATAAACTATTTCATTAATTAATAATATATTTGATAATTAAATTATATTGAGTACCGTTCTTGGACAGGAACGTGTTGCACATATTATAGTGAAATATAATTGTAAAAGTAACTATATAGATTCTACGGTCGGGAACTTGCCATCCATTGGTTAAGGGATAATTTGAATATTTGACTCATTGACTCGGAGTATTATACAAAATTAGACATGAGGGCTACTCTGGAGGAGATTATCCAGGATGGTAGGGAGATTGATAGACTCCAGGGCCCAGAACTTGAACAGCATGTGATGGACCGTTTTTTGTCTGATGCGTCAATATCCCTAAAGTTTTTTGCTGAGGATAATTTTCACTCCGTCCCTCATTTAATAATGGCTAAAGATTTAGCGGATTTACTGTCTGTGAACCTTCGTATATTTGCGCAGCAATATACTCATGTGAAACACGATCATATGTTGAAGAATATAAATAATATGCTTCAAAACAACATTCCTGATGATCATAATAAGGAGGTACAATTATGTAAAGATATGGCTCTTACTAATGAGTTGCAGCGGCTAAAGAGAGAGTATGAGAATAAGTTATTAATTATAGAGTCTGAAAATTTTTCACTGAAGAATCAGATGACGCTGTTGACAGCGAATACTAATAAAGTTCATGAATTGTCTTTTAGACATAAGAAACTTTTAGAAGATATTGAGGAGGAAAACAAAGTAGATGAGTTGTCGGAGATCCTTGAGAACAAGGTGATGTTGATTAATGATTTAAATGAGAGGATAAGGACTCTAACTTCACAGGTCGAGAGTGCCAATACAAACCTCGCGTCATCACAGCTGGAACTGTCAAATTCTAAGAAGCTTTCAGAAAATACATTGAAGGAGAATAATACTTTGAACTCTGTTATTCAGGAGCTGAAAGCTGAAGTCTCAATTTTGGAATCAAAAGTTGAAAAACAAATGCATAACCTGAGTCGAACATGTACAGACCAGTACATTCAATGTGATTTGATTCTGACTGATGATATGCGGGTCGGATCCATTTATGATGATAAGGACATATGTACACAGTTCTGCCTACATAGAGACATAAAGTCAAAGATTGATATAGAAAACGGGGAAAATGACAGTGTATTATTTGAGGAGAATAATATAATGGAAATATTTCATTCCGATGATAATAAATTTTATGAATGTTTTCTTAGACAGGAAGAAAAGTTGGACGAGGAGGTGACTTCATTAAAACAGATGTTGAACGACCAGACAAGTAGGGTGAACTCTTCCACGCGCGACTTGGCATTATTGCGTGAATATAATAAGAAATTAATAATTGATTCCCATAGAGAAAATGAGACATATAAGAAAATTTTTGATGAAATAAAATCAGAAAATGAAGGGAAAATAGAATCTGTTCACACTGTTACTGTATCAACCTCGAGTATTGATTGTTTCACTGATGACAGGGTGTCTACATTGGAAGATTTACTCCTGAATGAAAAACATATGTATACTGAATTAGAAAAGAAAACACAACAACAGATCTTTGAACTCTCAACAGCATTGATCACAGTCGACTCTTTACTTGCTAGTGAGAGAAAAATAACAACTAACTTAAATAAATTAAATAAGAAGCAGATGCATAAGATCGCATGCCTGTCTTCTGAAGGTAATGAATTAAGAAAGAGGGTTAATGGAGTAAGAAATGTGGTCTTAAACAACAAGGAGTTGTCTATGGTTGGGGTTGATGTTGTTAAACGTAAGGTTGATGATCAACACCTTACCAAAGCAATGAGTCCGCACCTAGCACTCAATGCTTATAGTCTTCAGGGTTTTAAGAAATCATTCCGAGGGACATACAACTTCCCTCGACAGAAAAATACTGCCATTACAGGGAATACGCCTTGGCGACGGGGTCAGGGTGAATCTGATTCTAAGAAAACTGCGGTAAAAATCAATAGTGTAAATGATTTTACTACATTGAATGATGCTTTGGGAGTTAGGATGAACGCAGATAATAAAATGAAGACAAATAAGTCCGTCAGCAAAGTTTTCACTTTGCCTAGAAAACAGTCGTCTCCGACTTACGTTAAGCCATCAGCCTTGCACACTGATGGGGTTCTTCATGGGTTGGATCAGTATATGACATCCACAAAAAAATCTAGGCCCACTAAGAATGATAATATCACGTCATCACATATTGAAAGAGTGAGGAGATCATATCGAGGCAGGTATATTTTCCCTAGTCATCGATACAATATCATGGATTCTCCTCGCATTAATACTGCCTCTGTGGAGTGTAAGTCTCGGCGACAGGCCAGTGGCAATGTAAGCAGTTTAACAAATGATTTAACTAATGATTCTATGCTCGCAGTTAAAAAGGTATCCATTCATCGACAGGATCAGATTGCATCAGGGAGTGAGAGTTCTAACATCATTCCTAAGAATATTACAAAGGTGCAGCCCTTAGGTACTAAAAAGCCGGACCAGTATGTCCAGAGTGAACCGGTGGGTTCTGATGAGGTTCTGATTGGTTCAAAGTATTTTGATAAATATCTCTATACACAGCGTGGTAATCTAGATACCATCAATGCTGGCATTGATACTGCCAATCATCCTCTGGGGTTACAACATAGTTGTAGTGCCTCTGCTCTTCATAGTAGGGTTAGTGTTAAAAAGGTTGACACAAAGTTTGCTGCTGTTTCTAAAAACGGTACTATTCATGGTGATAATACAGGTGTTGCGCATTTACATAATTCTACTAATATTAGTACATCTAAACACAAATACGTAAATATGCCTGTCAGGTTATCTACTATGACATGTTCTAAACCTGTGGGTTTAAAAGGAATTAGATGTCATACTCGGTCTAGCCAGTATGTTCCAGCATACTATAAGGATACGTTGCGTTTAAGAAATAACAACGTAAATAGTGATCAATGGAATAAGCATCAAGGCAATCCTTACTCCAAATTGAGGGACAATAATACTACATATATTGGTAAAAGGGCATTTTCTCGCACTGTCTTGGTAAGAAATCTGCCACAACGAACTACTTGGCAGGAACTTGGCGATTTCCTTAACAACACGGCAGACGTTAGGTTTGTGCGTCTATTGCCACATACCAGTAAGAGGTATGGTGACGCCGTGGTTACATTTAGGACCAATAGAGATGCTCGCATGGTTATCGAGCGGGACAATGGTGTGTATTTTCACCACCATTCTCTGCATTTACAATTGGTACCTGATTCTGCTTCACGCAGATAACAGGTTACATTTACACTTTTTGTCACTTTCTTTGATGACACAGCTCGTTCAGTCATCATTTCTTTTCTTCCATGTTATATATCTCTTCATGACTTTGTTATTTTAGGCTGTTCTTATACATAATAGGTTCCTAACATTTATATTTTATCCTACTGTTACATCTTGCATGGGAAAATATAATATGTGATTTCATTCTTTGTCACGATTATCACGCGCGACACATAATCCTTTAAATGATACTCTGGCTCAGTTGCGACCTGACCGAGATCATATGTCACTGAATCGCACTGTTCCGGTGCGCAACATTCCGTCTCATACCACTTGGTATGCACTGAAACATTTTTTTTCAGAAAATCGGTAATGTTAAATTTGTTCGCTAGTTCGAACTTCAAAATTATTTTAAACAACTTGCTTTTTTGCGCTTTAATAACTTTCGCGACGCTCACAGAGCAATTAATTTAATACATGGTTCACTTTTTTGCGCACCATCTTTTAGACGTGCGACTTGTACAAAACTCTGCACCACGCACTTTATAGTTGCGTTTGTGGGTGCGTTACTTTTCATTCTTCCGGATGTTTTTGTCTTTTCTTCTATTGCAGATACCTCTCTGTTCTTTATATCATTTATGTCTTAACATATTAGCATTTCTTTATTTTCATATATCCTGTCTGTTCAGATTCTACACTTGTTGTATTTATATTTTTTGTTATTTTTTTTACTGGGCTGATTAACTCAGTATTTTCTTATTCAACGACTTTTGTCTCACTGCTTTACTTTTCCACAGGCTATGACTTTAGTTCAGCCTTTGAGATGTGGGCCTTTGTCACCTGCGTTTCCTTTTTGTTGACTATTATCACTGCATGTCTTTCTGTATTATTAAAGAGTACTACCTAACATTGTACGGTGGTATATTGAGTGTCATACCACTTTAGTCTTAATAAAATCTTTCTTTTCATCCACGCCCATTTTATGTTTACCCAAACAAAGACCTACCATTTGTTCTTCGCAGCTGCTCTTCCAAGGTGGGCATCGGGGCGTCATTGTTACAGTGTTACTCAGGAACACTACTGAAACCATCCAGATCTACTGCAATTGCCTTGCAGCCGTTCAATTACACCATTCGAGCAATTCCTGGATTATAGACTTAGTGACTCTTTTCGGTACTTCGTTTTTTATTAATAACAATTGAACTTTTCATGGAGGAATATAAGTGACATTTTAAAAAATATTCCAGTAACATTTTAGTTAGTATCAAACTAGTAACTTAATTACTTTAGTATAATCTATAAATAATGTGAGATATTTATATATTTATTATGATTGCGCATTATTGGCGCTTCATAGTTTTCACACAGTTAACTTCACATGTTATTATTATCATACCTAGTTAGGCCGTGTTGTTCATTCTTGCTACACATGCTTTGGGATTGTGTCAATTTTCTTCTATTGTGTTACTTTTAAAATTGACTTTGTTTCATTTTGTTACAATTTGTCAATTGACATACATTCATTTTACATTTCAAATTTTTTTTAATTTCTGTTTTATTGTCGTCTTAATTTTTTTTTTTTTTTTTTTTTTTCCACCATTTCTTTTCATCCTTCTATCCCTTTATTTCATTCCTTCATTGGTATTTCATACCAGTTTGATACATTATTTTGGTGAATCTTTTCATTTGGAATTTGTTTTCTGTTTTCTTCCATACTTCATCCCACACATTAATACTTTCAATTAACTTAATTTTTTAAATGATGTTACAGTAATTGTTCTATGAACTTGATCAACTATATCTTAATACAAAAAAAAGCTTCGCTTTTTTCTGTCCCGTGGGAGGAAGGTACTGTTGCGTCCTTCTGGCGCGTGTAATTTAAATGTGGGGGCACATTTGAGTAAGTATATATATAATTCATTATTTGCGCACGGTCGGGGAGATTAGTTGGAAAAAAGGCGCAACGCGGTGCGCGAAGGGATGAAAAGAAAAGGAGAGAGCAATGACGTAAGAGGGAGCTGATGGCCATGACCGGGGTCGGTCATGTATTTTTTGTGAACTATTGTTCAAGCTTGCCCAGATATTGGGAAGCCTTCATAAAGTATTCAAAGTCTCCGGAGAGGAGCACAGTTGTATCGGCCAAGGTAGGGCGATATGTGTACATTAATTATGTGATATTTTCTCGTCAGTCCTTCTGACGTGTTTCGATCTGGCTGGACCTCAATACGAACCACAGGTCGTATTTCTAGTGGGTTCCAGACGTACCCAGAATATTTTGAAGGTTACTATTGCATTTTATGGATTACTCCAGAGGCCCCGTCGTGGCGTGTAGGCTCCAAGAAAGCCAAGAAGAAATTATTACCATGAAGGTCGGTCACCGTCCTTGAAGGGTCGGTCCTTATTATAAGATGTTGATCAAGCTCATGATTAACAGAAATTAGAAAGAACGAGAACAATATAAACTGTCATATCCCAGAAGTAATCTACGTTGTTGATGCATGCTTATGAATATTACGTTTGAACTTGTACTAACGTCTGTAATAAATTGTCTGCGTCTTCGTCAAGAAAATGGACTCGACTTACATCCTTTTGTCAGTTGTGGTCAGTACTTCAGACTACACCCTTGTTTCATAATGTTGAATTTGTGTCGGCCATATATAAGCCCGACTGAAGTTGATAACAGTTAAATTAACTTTATTGACAGTTGTTAACCACGGCATATTATTACAACCCATGCACCATGTATGCAGTATAGTCCATAACGACTTCAACGGTGAATAAAGTAGACTCTACATCTACTAGACTCTACAGGGATATATCTTGGAATAGGTACAGAAAAGAATATTCACATGGAGCTGGCGGAAGTCACAGAAGTTAGTTGTCCTGTGCAACCTGTTAGCACAATAAATGACAGAGGGTAAGTTATGGTGTTATATGTGTGTGAGTAGATTGATGCAGACACCTATATGGAGTACAATTATCATTTGTTCCAGGTTCTGTCTCAAAATTACCACAAAAGCTACACTCACACTTGAAGGATTCTGGGATGACAAGAGCTCTGCAGATATTTAGAACCAGTGCCAAACCTTATTATTCAGGAGCTGCAAGTTGTGTAGTCCTGACGCATGTGTTGAAGATCAGCAACTTATAGACACATAAGTGGTGTATAAGGACCACTGAATAGCACATTCAAGGAATCAATACAGTTTTTAAAAACTTTCACACAAAAAGTCCCTCGAATGATTATTTCAAGGACAGCTTAGTATATAAGTGACTATAAAAAGTTCCATAGACTGAATAGAACAATAAGAAGAACAGAAAGTGCATTGAGTTTATTCTTTGGAACATTATTCCTAAGGAAAAAAGATTTTCCAGTTTAGTTATTTTAATTTGTAGATATTCTCTCATTTCTTTTGAATATTCCTGCCCAAAACATATTATGGGGCATGACAATTAAAGTGTAAATAACTTTCATCCAGACTGACTTGATATTTTTATAGAAAAGTTAAAGTTCTGTTTCGAAAAATTATTATTATTAACAATATATTATCTTGTTAACATTACCCCTAGACACCAGTCAAACTAAACATTAATCAATAATCTTGGTGGGATCTTGGGAGGTAGCAGTTAGGGACTCAGAGTACATCATCATCATCATCATCGTCTCTGAGAACTTACATAGCTTGACCCCACTTTGATGTCTATACACCCTTGCTCTTTTCAGAGAAGGGGGTATTACTTATAAGACCAGTCTCTTATCTGGTACTATCCTGGTATCATCTGATACACCTATTTGTCTAGGATATCTCTACTTTTAATAAGATCTAAACCTCTCGCTACATGTGGAAATAAATTGTGATTAATAAATAAATAAAGCCATATGATTTTTTTTTAATTTTTTTTTTCATTTAAAACTTTTGCCTCGTTTCGGCGAAGCGTGTCCCGTTAAATCTAGTCGGTTATATTAAGGCGCATGTCCAAATATAAAAGGCCCTTAGGTCTGGGGATTTTATTATAAAAGCTAACATTTTATGGTTTTACAGAGCGGTATTTCATATCACATGGGTATCTAAAGAAGAGAGAGATCATAGCCCCAGTGGGGTCCAGCGTGTAGGATAAGCAATAAGACATATGAGGGTGAAGGGATACTTGCCAGCTCAAAGCTCCTAATCGAAGAAAATGAACTATTATTGTTGTAAAGTGATAGAGATGAGTGAGGCTGGGAAACGAATTACAAACCTCTACGGTTGTACCAACAACGGGAGTGTCAATCTGCATTGAAAGCAAGGAGCTGTAGTGAGTGGAAGTTAATAGCAAGGATTTTCGTGACACACGATGATGATTTTATTCGTCTGTATCACTGTTATCAATGGCCGCTCAAAAATACAAAGCTTTTGATGTTACAATGTAGTTTGATTTATGAAACACATAAATATAAATATTTACTACTCCGAACTGAGAAACTCTGTATAGATCAATTTGATTTATTATTATATATGCATTATTTCAAACACATTATAAAGCAATGCAAAATAATTTTCTTTATTTAATAGTACTAACAGTTTTTTTTATTATATTGTAAAAATAATTAAAATTTATTTATAAAGATAGAATTAAATCTTTAAAAAAATCTAATTTTTATTGTTCATTGTTATTGTTGCCCATAGTATTAAGTATTACTTCTCCTGAGTAATCACGCAAATTTCAATGTATGTATCTCTTTCTTCGTCTTCTTAGTTCGCTCTCAAATAATCTACTTGTCGCTCATAAAGTGTCTCTCAGCTGGGTGGAGACAGCTGTGCTGTAATTCTGCTGCTCTCATGGTGACAATAATTTTCAAGGATACATTCTATAGTTTGTTTGTCCTCCCCACATGGACACACGACTGTCTGTTTGGGTTTCAGTTTGTTAAACAGATGGTGTTTGCGTCTGCAGTTGTCGCTTCTCAGTCTGAAAATAATCATTTCATCTGTTCTTGGCAAGTTGTATGATTATGTTGTATCATACTCCGACGATCCTTCTGTCATTTTTCTTTAAACGTATTACGTATTATTGATTTTATCTTTCTATATGCTGCTCAGACTTTAGTTTGATTTTTGTTCTTTCTTAGTTGGCAACTCTATCTGCCTTCTCATGCGGGGGAGCGAAGTGTAATTTAACCTAACCATTTAGTCAGTTTAGATTACTATGTCAATTCACCTCGCGCTAAGAAGACAACCAGACCTTGCAAGAGTTAAGAATAGCAGCAGATTTTATTTACCAGACCAAACCTTGTTTGAGCATCTTGGGCACATAGAGCCTCGAAAAAACTCTACCATTTGAACACGCAAAATTGGACTCTGGTGAGCTGTGACACAAAATCAAAGTGGGAACTTATTGCTAAAATACCAACACCCCAGACCACGTGTAAGAGGCATCGTCAAGCTGCCTTAAACTATTTCTCTGAGCCATCAGTCTGTGAGCCTAATGACTGGCGTAAGACGTACACTTTAAATTCTATATTTTGCATTATTAACATGTGAACTAAAACGTATATATTAGCATGAGAAAATTAATATATGAAAATTGCTAGTGGATGTCCATGTAATTTGAGGCTGGCAACCTCAGCATGTAGAATGATGGTTTCATGACCCACCACTGCAAGAGCTGGTGACTGCTTTATGCGGGTTTCTCATAAAGAACCAAAAGCAGAGGTAGTCCCAAGATCCATATAGAGCAGGGAGTGGACGATGATAGAACTGATGTACATACTTTTTATAGTATTCACCTTTTCAACTAGTGCAAATGTAAAGATATTCAATATAAATATAATGAATGTTTTCTGCTCACTGGGATTAATAGTAATGCTCAGAGAGGGTAAAGTTCTGAGGTAGATGGGATAGTGGAATGAAAATCAGGGGCACATGACTGTGTGTCAGGAAACCCAATACTTATGAGAGTATTTGTTTCTCCTCTTTCATGATACTAGTTGGTGATGCCAGTTGAAGGTTCTATCTGTGGAACAAAGTGTGTAGCCAGCTGTCAAGTGGCCTGCTGTCAACGCTAGACACCATCATCAGACCGGTCTTGACGACGCTGGACCAGCTTCGTGATTATTCCATGATATTTCGTGGAACGTGTCACAACAAGTTTTTGTCGGGTCTATAAGCCACCACAGATGCCTCGCCGAACACTTCTCGGGTCACAGAATCTATTTGGAGAATAGGTAAGTGACGGAAAAGGATCTTTTTGACTTCAGTGCTGTAATTGTGATAGGTCAAGATTAATTTGACTCCATCAGAAGTAGATTTGTGGTGGGACAGAGCTGTGGAAATAATATTTTACTGAATTTAATCATTGGGGGCTCATGAAACGAGCTAAATTCTTTCCCCTGAAAAATTTTATTATAGCTTGAGAATATCAGCTATAGTACTTGATTTCTTAAATTCCTTTGACGCTTCCTAGAACTGAAGCATCAATTCAAATGTCTGCCAAGAGATTACTATCTTGAACGAAGGGTAGATACCTTTGAAGTCCCTCAGTAGATACTTTGAATTCAGGCGGCCTCACATACTCTCTGTTAGAGACAAGATAGTGTTCCTCACATACTCTCGGTTATAGACAAGATAGTGTTCCACACATACTCTCAGTTATAGACAAGATAGTGTTCCACACATACTCTCGGTTAGATAGTGGTCCTCACAGACTCTCAGTTATAGACAAGATAGTGTTCCTCACAGACTCTCAGTTATAGACAAGATAGTGTTCCTCACAGACTCTCAGTTATAGACAAGATAGTGTTCCTCACAGACTCTCTGTTAGAGACATGATAGTGTTCCTCACATACTCTCTGCTAGAGACAACATAGTGTTCCTAACAGACTCTCTGTTAGAAACTAGATAGTGCTTCTCACAGACTCTGTTAAAGAAAAGATAATGTTTCTCACAGACTGTCTGTTAGAGACAAGATAGTGTTTCTCACAGGCTCTCTGTTAGAGACAAGATAGTGTTCCACACATACTCTCGGTTAGATAGTGGTCCTCACAGACTCTCAGTTATAGACAAGATAGAGTTCCTCACAGACTCTCAGTTATAGACAAGATAGTGTTCCTCACAGACTCTCAGTTATAGACAAGATAGTGTTCCTCACAGACTCTCTGTTAGAAACAAGATAGTGTTTCTCACAGACTCTCTGTTAGAGACAAGATAGTGTTCCTCACAGACTCTCTGTTAGAGACAAGATAGTGTTCCTCACAGGCTCTCTGTTAGAGACAAGACAGTGTTCCTCACAAACTCTCTGTTAGAGACAACATAGTGGTTCTTACAGACTCTTTTTCAGTTATAACTGCACTCAGAAACAAAGAAACAAATAGAGCTGCCTGACAGAAGCACTAATGGACACCGTGATCATTTCTATCATCAATCACTCCCTGCTCCATATGGAACTTGGGACTACCTCTGCTGTTGGTTCTCTGTAAGAAACTCTCAATAAAGCAGTCACGAGCACTATAGAATTAGTACTATAGCACAATATATTTATAAAAATCTCTTTGGGAATATTGACTTCCCGCTCAGAGAAATAGTTAAGGCAACTTGTTTAAGATGCCTCTTACACGCGGTCTGTGGTGTTACTTTACACTAGGCTTTACACTTTGTGTTCATATTCTTAGGATTCCGGCTTTCCATGTTAATGTAGGTAGAGTTTTCCTGGGATATAATACCACAATATGCTCAAAGAAGGTTAGGGACGATAAACACAATTATGATAATATTCTTTGCTCTGACTAGCTGGCTGTCTTGTTGACTACGTGAATTTCACAATGCTCTAAACCAGCGAATGTGTCAGAGTATTTTGCAACTTTCGTCCCACGGACGTTGTTGTTACTATCTGACCAGGCTCCAATCAGAAGTGGGGTTTATAACATCTAGAATTGACCAGCCAATTATATGCATTCGTGCTTGTAATCATGCGGTTTATCCCAACAATTTCCTCTTATGGAAATTCTGCGCGATTCTTTTGAAATGTCACTTTCCAATTAATGAATTGTTATTGCTGTCGATTATCGGTACTGTTTGCACTCATGACTTCCTACATTATCATAAATAATTTCTTCCCAGAAACGTATTACAACATTCCGACTTTCAGGTGCGTGTCTGTAAAAAGTGACCACCTGGATAATTTACTGCCCTGTACCTGCAAAAACAAACATTCATGGTGTGACCATTTGAGTTGTGTTCTCTCCACTAAAGAAATTATGAAGTACAGTAGCCATATCAGCGATAACCAAGCTCGCTGGGCCATCTTCTTTGTAATCCGGTACCCCAAAGTCTGAAAAACGAGAGTTTTACCAACATGACTGTCGGTCAATATTACATCACCTGTCTACTTTCTCAGCAGGGATGATGTGACAGTATTGCCTTGCCTACTTTGCAGTAGTGGTCCAGCAGTGGCCAAAACTCAAGAGTATCTAATATGGGCTTCAATAGAGTCTATCTTTACACAAGATTATCTGGAAGAGAACAATACGCTTCTATCCCCAAGGAGTCTTCACAAGGTATTCAGAATAATTGAGAACAATACTGCTTTGGCTGAGTATGTTCTCTGTAATTCTTGTCGTGTGGTGAGTACTGGGGCAACTACAACAGTAGTTTTTGCCATGAATAGTCTATGGGATATTAGATATAAGGTCTCTAGAAATTGGCTCGTTAAGAAAGAAAAAAAGACCTATTCGAGATAAGGACAAGAAGACAGGAATGCGAATGCTTTCCACTAGACAGTGATTTCTAATTAATTATGGAAAGAGTTCTGTTTCCCCACGACCTTAGCTTCTGCCCTTAGATCCCGTAAAGAAAAAGCCCCCAACCTCATCTGAGTAGAGAAAGGTTCCTATAGTTGAATATGTAACACCGACAGCACGAGTGATACATTAACAAACTCTTGATAATGATCAACCGATCGTTGGGTTTATTAATGAAATATCCACATATATAGGGTTAGTAATGGTTAGATCGTGATGATGGTGAAAGACGATTCACACAAAACACACAGATGAGATAATAAAATTGCAGTTAATTAAGTAATAGTTAATTAAGAATGAACTGGTGTAAAGTGAAATGATGATGTGATATGATACGTGTTACCAAAATGGTGAGTAATCTACACAGTCCATGTGTCTCTAAATGCTTCGCATTGATATGACGATTCACATGTATGCATACACTGTCCCAAGTTGTTATACGTTATGTCGAGTGGGGTATCTCTAAGCTGAGGACTTTCTGATGAATACTGTTGTCGTAAGGAGAACGCTGACGAGATATCTATGTATATTCCTTCACTGTTTGAGTTGCGTGTAGACTCAGACTTCTGATGAACTGAAGACACACAAAAGTCTTCGTAAGTTTTTCACATTTAACATCACTGGTTGACTTGCATTTAAACTACTGCTCATTATTCCCATCTCTCTCTCTCTCTCTACTCATCTCTCTCTCTCTCTCTCTCTCTCTCTGAGTTCAATTTAATGATGTTAAATATCTTGTGCATGAGAGTGCGTGGCGCATGGGAGACTGTGATGATTGAATATATGAACTATTAATTACCTCCTATCATCCTATCATCTTCTAGGAAAATCTTCTGATTTTATTAATCAGTTATGCCCAAGAATTATTTGAAACTTTATTCTTTCGCACATTTTAGCTGTGAGGTTAAAATAAACAAAAATAAGAAAATGTATTAATAAAGTATAAGATCTACTAACCTTCTTTTTCCCTTCGCAAAATCCTTTAAGAACACAATTCATCACAGAACTGAATTATATCCACTCTGAATAAACACGTGTATTAGCGTAGGCGTTTTTGGATTAATCGCCTTCCTCACAAAGTAAAAAACTCGGGACTTTCCTTCCTCTTGCAACTACGCAGTAGATTATATTTCTGCCAGTCCAATATGGGTTTCTTGTACAGCTCCGCCCATACCAACCAATCATATTAATGGCCCCTGTCTGGTCACTCATTCACAGGATCGCTCTTGTCCCCTGTTCAGTCAAACCTAAACGTGGGTGTAGTTTCGAACTGACCTCTTGATTGTTTTATTGTTTCACCTGGCCAACGGTGGGGGGGCGTTCCAATGTGGTAAAACCATACGCTTGTCTGAACCGCGGCCGACCAAAGATAACACCATTACAGCATGAGACGTTTTCCCCTGGCCAATCTGGGCGTCCAATGTGGTGTCACAGAAATTACAGCATGCCCAGATGTTTGATTAGGATGACCAGATGTGTTTTCACCAGATTTATCACGATGCAATGTGGGCTTCAAACGATAATGTCAGACATGGGGACTCAATCAAAGGACTTTTATTTCCCCCGATGAAAGAACAAATGGGGTTCTCTAGATACCGGTCGCGAGTAATCACAACGATGAAATAGCAAATGTGGGTCGCAAATATGGGATGAAAGAGCAAATGTCGGAGAAAATACATTATGAAAAATGTAGGAAAAGATGGAGCAAGAAGGCCTTTGCGCTCGTTTATCACAATTCTGCCGACGCTTTTGTGAAGGACTTAAGCATTTATTAATTTCAGCTCATTCAAGCCCCCCCCCCCCTTCCTCCCCCTCCCCCCAACCGATTTACTCAGTGGAATTCTATTATTATAGTATAGCTCTGTTTAGAGCTTGTATAGTAAATTGTCTGAAACAAACACGCAGTGACTTTAAAATGATTAAATCGAAGTCAAATTAGTATAACAACAAATAACTTACTTACTTACTTAGTCGTTCCCCTTCTACTGTGAGGTGTAGAGGTACAACAAATAACAAAATGTAATAATCACTTAAGTTTTAACAGTTGAAAAATAATTTGAATAGTTATGGATCTAGAAAAGTTATCATCACGGTCGTTATGGATTGTGAAATGTTACAAGAAGTGGCAGCATATATTTGAACATAGCTGCCAATGACGGTTCAGCTCCTTCTTATGAGTTTGTTCTTTTTACACTGCTCACGCTTATCCCTAATCAAGATTGTCAGGTGTAGCTCGTTTCCCAGAAATGTCAAAGAGAGTTTACCACGTGGGTCCTTCGTCTTAAAGCTTAGGCCACTGTTCCCGTCTTGTTCCAGAGATAGTACTTTCTCCTGGTACCACCAATAAGCCAATCCTGGCCCCCAGGCTTTTTGCTCAGATGAATAAAAGAGACTTAAATCGGCCTCTTACACGCGTCTGAGGTGTCGTTAATTTAATAAGTTCCCTCTCTGACTTCGTGTGTGGTTCTTCAGTTTCCTCAATCCTGGTTTCCTTATTTAATGTGAAAGAGATTTCCTGCGCTATGAAAGTCTTTCCAATATTCTCCAATAAAATGTGTCTGTTATATTTAAGAACGAATTCTGAATTCTAATTCTTCAGTTTAGCAAGGTCTGGTATCTTGGCAAGCGACTTCTCAAGTAAAATAGCTTGAGAAAATGGTCAGATTATATCCACTGCCTTCCCACGCATTTGTTATGCGCGCCTCAAAGGATCAGCCAATCTGATTTGAATATGTTGCATGCCTCAGCTAATGCAAAATTTCAAACATTACTTTTCTGACAATGGGCTGTACACATCCGCTTGCCCTTTGGTACAAACTTACGAACATGTCGGTAAACTCATATGACACCGTGTTTCTAATGTAACAATCATTACTTTTATCAGAAAGTAATCACTTATCGGGGTCTGTCCATCAGTTGTCTCCCCGTATTCCAAGCTTTTGTGAAGCGCGTACCCACGTCTTATGAGAGATTGAGCACTGCGCGGAGGCGATTTACGTGTTAATATGTATACTGATATGGCTGCACCCCCGATAGTCAACATGGTTAGGTTGCTGCCACTCCTTGCAACGCAGGGAGAAATGGGTAACAGCCAGACATGTCTACTTAGCCCTGAGAAGGGCATAAGTAGAAAAATACATAATATCTGCTAAACATAGCAGAACAAGAAAGAAAAGACAGTGCGACAAATGAAAGCCCAAAACAAAATCAGTACCACAAATGTACCGATACTGCCGGAGTGAAAGAAAGATCGATAGTGGCCGCCCCGTTCTGTCACATATGATCAGGTAAACAGACATGACGAATTAATACAGGAAGAAGTGTAAACACGTATTTGTGTGCTCTGAAAATGAGAAATAAGTAGATAGTGGAAGAGAGAGAAAACATGAATAGGGGATTGACCAATAACATCACTGATGACATTGTACATAAAAGCAATATTGAAGATACGCTCAAACTTGTCTTTGTCTGTTATTGGTGTTGTTGTTGTTGACAAACTGATTTGACAAGGCACATATTACGATTGTTTGTTATTTTCTTGTGTGTTTATAATGTTTATTTGTATATTACTTTTGTAAAGTGTGATTTGCTGCTTTACTGTCTTCTTTTGAATGTCCTATTAGATACATTATGTCTTTGTAAAATGGTTAATTAAAAAAAATAAAATTATTAATAGAGCCATTTTTTTTGCTATTCATTTTTTAGTAGTATATTAGTTATTCTGTTTGATTATGTGTGCACTTCTATGGATTATCTGATTTACGTTCTTCTTTGTGGTTTATTGTTTAATTGTGTGTGTGTGTGTGTTTTTTGGTTTTTTTTTTTTGGTTTTTTTTTCAGACGTTAAGAATACACAGTGGGAGTTCCATCATGAGTGCTCTAGGTTTAGTTTTTTAGGATTCCTCCCATTGACGTGCCTCTCCAATCAAAGCTGACTATAGAGATAATGGAGTCATGAACCGTGTTTTGCCTGGTGTTGCTTATGACGTCTACTTTTCTGACCTACTTGTTGTTAGAGCCTATTTTCAGATAATATGAGGCAACAACGTAAGGGGTATCTCCACTTGGTACAATTGACAGATCGGTCCTCCCAGTATGCTGGACTTACTTCTTCATGTCTCTATGTACATATCTTCAAACTTCAGTTGCTGGCTCTGGCTGATTGTTTGTTTGTTGTCTGTTTTTACGTTTGGACACAACAGTAAGTTTTATCCAGTTGACTGTCTTTTAGCACTTTCTTACAACCCATGTACAACGAGCATGTACACTCACTGACTTTTACCTCTTTTCTGTGTTCGCTACACAGCCAGACATTGACGTTCATTCATTTATTCATAACCCTCCACTCCCAAAGGAGCATAGGCCTTCAACAAACACATGCCACGTCCTCCTGTCACGTGCCATCATCTCAATTTATTTCTACGTTCTCCTCATCATTTTCACCTCTGTTTCCAGCTCTCTTCTTCATGTGCTTCTTGGTCTACCTCTGCCTCTCTTGCCCTGGGGATTCCAGAACAAGGACTGCCTTGTAATGCTATCAACAGGTTTCCTCAGTGTAGGACTTAGCCATCGCCATTGTCTTCTTCTCATCTCTTGTTCCATTGGCACTTGTCTAGTTCTTGTCATCAGTTCCACGTTGGTAGCCTTATCATACAATTTTAATCCCTCTATTCTACGCAAGCACCCATTTATGAAAGTCTGTAGCTTTTTGGTTGGTGTCTTTGTTGTTCTCCATGTCTCCGAGCCATACAATAAGACTGGCTTCATATTTGAGTTGAAGATTCTTGTTTTCGTGATGGATCCGATTTCTCTTGATCTCCATATGTTTCCCAATGCAATGAAAGCTCCTCTTGCTTTTTGTATTCATAGTTTGATATCATTGTCTGTCCCTCCAACTTTGTCTATATTGCTGCTAAGATATGTAGTACGCTGCTACATTATGTGAACGTGAGATTCTACATTATGATTTTATTGTCTGGTCCTGCAATATTTATTGTGTTTTTCTTTATTGATTTATTTTTTATATTTTTTTTTAGTTTATTAATTTTTTTGTAGATTTTATATTTTTTTTTTTTTTTATTTTAATTCAACCCTGTTATTGACGTTGGCACCTTTTATTGACTTTCGTCCAGTATTACATCGTCGTTTCCTTCATACTGACATGTTAAGATGCAGGTGAGTGGAATTGTAAGGGACGTAATTTTATTTTACCAAGGGATGCAACTTCCTTTAAAAAAATTATTATGGCATTTAAAGCATTACAATTTTACAACGTATTTATTTCCTAATACCTTTTAATAAAAAGAACTGAAATGAAAAATTCTTTATAGCTTTTAAAGACAATTTATGAGATGTATGATTATTATAGAAATGTGTATTTATATTTTATAATAAATAAATAAGTATATACTGGGCTCATATCCAGGCCAGTAAATATGTATTATGCCTGTTTCACTTAACGGTATATCTCCAATAAGAACAAAATTATTTTTGACCGGCACATAGTGCTGCCTAAACTAAAGATGTGGTGTACGTGTATGACAAGACTCCTAGTGACCCCGACAATAACCTTAAGTCCCTACCATCCCCTCCACCAAACATTATTATATGACGAGGTAAGAGGAGCTTTTATTACATTGAGACTTGTATAGAAATTAAAAGACAGTGAGTCGAACACAAAAATAATCTTCAACTCACATATTAAGTCGCAGTGTATGGCTCTGAAACATAGAGAACAACTAAAACGTAAAAGAAGCAGTGGTTGAACCTGTTTTAAACGTACATTGAAATCTCTTTGAAAAACTGACGACTGATTGGTCGCCTAATTCGCTTCTACTGCGTCGCGTTACAGACTACATAAATCCTAACGCTCAATCCCTATCCGTAATCCTGGTCATGTTTTTTTTAAAATGTTGTTGAACAAAATGTCAGTTCTATCAACGCTCTTCAACTCTCCAACGAGCATAGCCCGTCAACAAACAAAATATCAGTTCTATCAACACTCTTCAACTCTCCAACGAGCATAGCCCGTCAACAAACAAAATATCAGTTCTATCAACACTCTTCAACTCTACAACGAGCATAGCCCGTCAACAAACAAAATGTCAGTTCTATCAACACTCTTCAACTCTCCAACGAGCATAGCCCGTCAACAAACAAAATGTCAGTTCTATCAACACTCTTCAACTCTCCAACGAGCATAGCCCGTCAACAAACAAAATATCAGTTCTATCAACACTCTTCAACTCTCCAACGACCATAGCCCGTCAGCAAACAAAATGTCAGTTCTATCAACACTCTTCAACTCTCCAACGACCATAGCCCGTCAACAAACAAAATGTCAGTTCTATCAACACTCTTCAACTCTCCAACGAGCCATAGCCCGTCAACAAACACATACCAAGTCCTCCTGTCACGTGACATCCGCTCAAGGTTTTCCACATCTACTTTATCTTTGTTGATCTGTCACCAGTTCTCTTCTCCATTTGTTCTTAGGTCTACTTCTACTTCTCTGACCTTGGGGATTCAAGAACAAGGACTGTACGGTTATAATGTCAACGTGTTTATCCAGTGGGTGGCCAGTCTCTCGCCAACGTCTTCTTCCCATCCCTTGTTACACTGTCTCTTGATTGGTTCTTGTCATCAGTTCCACATTGGTGACCTTGTCGTACCATTTCAATCCTACTACCCTACCCAAGTATCCTATTATGTTAATTCATCACAACTAATTTGGCTCATGTAACTAATTTGAACATCAATCTAAAGAAAACAGAGGACATGACACTCAATGTGAGCAACCCCGAGCCCATAACAGTAAGGAATCAACAACTGGAACAGACAGACACCTTCACATACCTAGGATGCATAGTAACACCAGATGGCGGAGCAAGCAAAGACACCAACAACAGAATGAACAAAGGAAGAACAGCCTTTTATAGTCCAAACAACATCTGGAAGTCCTCTCGGTTCAGCACAAGCACAAAATTAAGATTATATCAGAGCTGTGTGCTTTCTGTGCTTCTCTATGGTGCGGAATGCTGGAGAGTTACAGAGAAGGAAATGTCGAAATTGTCCTCTTTTCACACAACCTGCCTAAGAAAAATTCACCGAATCTTTTGGCCGAATACCATCACCAACCAAGATCTGCTTACTCGGAGCAAGCAAGAGGACATACACACCATCATAGCTGGCAGACGCTGGAGTTGGGTTGGCCATGTCCTCAGGAGAGACCCCGATGCCATCACAAGAACAGCTATGCTCTGGACCCCGTGATGGCCACTGACTGTTTTGACGGTTGGCGGCTAAGGATCAAAGAAGATCACAACTAGTTAGGTGTTATTTAATAGACAAATATTCCTATCCAGGTTTTATGAGCAGCATGATGAATGTACCAACATTGAGCTTCAGTAAGTAAGATGCATTTATGATTCCTCTTATTGCTTGGACGTATTCATGTTTTTTTTTCGTGAAGGATCATGTAGCCGTCCCAATGTTCGACCTTGTTCAGTCGCCTTCTGCAGGATATATTGTTACTATTCTGTCGGGCCCCCATATCACACTAGAGTGTATGGGGTACCATGTTTTCATAAACTGGAGCGTAATGGGTATTATATTTTGATAACTTGAAGCGTATGAGGTGCAATGATTCTATAATCCGGAGTGTATTGAGTACAATATTTCCAAACTCTTTAGAGTATGGGGTACAATGTTTCTATAATTTGGAGGGAATTGGGTACAATATTTCTATACTCAAATAGTATTGTGTATTATGGGGTTGTTGTTATTTAACTAGGGCTGCTGAGTCTCTCGCTCTTTGGCAGGTTCTCAGTCTAAAAGTTGTCCACGTGATCTCTTTTTGACAAGGAGTAGTATGGTTCTACTGTATCAGACTCTGGAGATCCTTCTGTCCTTTTCTTTAGACTTACTATTGATGTCTGGTTTTTTTTTCTTTTGACCTTAGTTTTGATTTTGTTTTCATCTTCTTTAATGCAGAAGTATTTCATTTTCTCCGTCATGCCAGAAACGCTAAGAGAAGCTTAACTAGCGCCAAACATAATGAGCACATGTATAATTGAAAACCACCGTATTAGCGGAAGACTGACAAGCGGAACTCCGAAATAAACTGTATTTGTATAAAATCTAAAAGATGAAACAAAAATAATTGTTAACATTTTAAATACAATTAAAGTATACACTAGACTTTATTTCTGTGTAGATTATGTTTATTTGCTTCTTCACTCTTAATAGCTAATACATACCAACTTAATACGCTTTATTTTTGACCGGCACAAAAGATAATCCTCAGCTGTATTAACCCTTAGATTCCATGTCGGGTCGTCTACATATGAGATCTGTAATTTTTCCAATGTTGTAACCCAGCACGTCACATTCGTCACAAAAACCTACAGCCCCCTCTCCCGCTTATATGCATGGTGGCATATCTGCAGTCATTCTTATATGACCACCAGCTATGCACAATGCTACAGTATACAGATGTGAATGTGAACTTCTGTCTGTGGCTAATTACACCCTCATTGATTCATGAAATCATCCCATCCACACACTTCTATGGATTCTCCTTGTGGAGAAGCATTTTAAGAACCCAGCATTGCACACTAAGCTTGGAGTAGTTACTTGAGCCCTAGACGTAAGTCTGGCTTTCACCTGGTTGCCTTCATGCAGGAGGATCTTACTGTGGACCCATGATAGGCAGGCGGAAGTAGTATAGTAGGCGCAAACCGACGCGCATTCAGGCGGTTGCGCATGACTTTTATATAGCAAAATACTCAATCGATTTCAGGAGGTGGCGTTCTCAGGCGGCGGCGCATGACTTTTTTATATAGCGATATATAGCCGGGGGACTACCTCTGACGATCAGACGCATGACTTGTTATATAGCAATAAATTTGTTCGATAATGGCGGGCGTGTTGTGTATACAAAATACTTAGACAATATATATAAAAAATATTAAAAATATTAAAAATCGATAATGACGGAAAATATAAAAAATCGATAATTAGTAGGTTACTAAGGGGGTTTTTGAAGCGAGTGGGGGCTTTTTGTGCTGCGATAACGGCGGTTTAGGTTACTAAGAGGTTTTTGAAACGAGTGGCGGCTTTTTTTGTGCTGGCGTGGGTGACCATGTATAGTGGGGTGTAGGTTAGTAGGGTTTTTGTGTGATGTATTGTACCGGTAGTGTGTTGGTGTGTTTGGTTGTAGGTATCTTAATTGTGTGATGTATTTTGTGGGGCTGTCGAAACGTGGGGTGTGTTGGGGTATGGGTTTTTGTGTGCCGGTATTTTAATTGTTGTGTATACAATATGTATATATAGGAGTGAAGTGATAGAGACCTGTACTAGGTCTAGCATCGAGAGGTGGGAGTGAAGTCTCGATTCCACAGGAGGAGTGTCAGGTGGAGGCGCATTACTGTTCTATATAGCGATATATTAGTTCGATAATGGCGGGTGTTTATCTATTGTGTTGTTATGTTTATGTTTTTACATACAATATTTATACGTACAAACAGTTATACGATATATTTAGCTATATATTACAACAGTTATATTTAGACATATATTACAACAGGTAGACATATATTTACATATATTTAGTTATAGACATATTTACATATATTACAACGTTTAGACAACAGTTAGAGTATGTATAAAAGAAAACACTGGATACATTTTATATATTTATTGACAAAGAACGGTCTATGGGTGACGTATAACCGCACTTATTTTTTTCGTGTACGCCTAGGAGAGAGCACAGTCGGGTCGGATTACTTGGTGAGTTCTCTTTTGTGTACACCTAGGTGGTGGGTATAGTCATCTTCAACAATCTGTCACTTCTTTTTCGTGTAGTCATGTGGTGGGTGCGGGGTTAGTCGTCTTAAGCAAGGTGAGTGTCTATGAACGAAAAAAACAGTCTGGTGGTGGGTTAGCCAGGGTCTGACTAATCGAAAAACTAATCGATCGTTGGCATGTTGTCTAGCCAAAAAGGGCAGTAGGACGCGCTGCATAGTACCACCTCGTGTTTTGACCAAGATGACATAAATGGCGTAGAGCAGACAAACATTAGTAACTATATTTTGTAAATGTCTAGCGTTGTAGTTAACAAGTCGGGTAGAGTTTCTGGTTATAAAACTAACCAAGTCAGGGTGTGTAGGTGGTAGGCCGAAAGAATCAAAATATTCAAAAGTGCCAAGTCCATTATAATATATAGCGACCCAGTGGTCACCGGGGCGGTAGCTAGGGTTAGTGTTGATGACGAAAGCAGCCGTCTGGCTCGGATCGATACGTAGAGGTAATTGGTCACGAGCTAAAACGTTAACGAGCCCGGTTCGTTTAACAAATATATCCGACAGGAGGATGGTCCGTATCTCGTCTGTATTCATCGTCTAAGTGGTGTAGTCTGTCAAAACTTGGCGCGATTTCGAGATCTCCCAGATCGAGTCTTGCTCGGCGTAGACGAGGACCTGTAATGGTTCGGGCGTGACCTCGGAGAATTTAAGTTCTACTGAGACAGGACCCGATTAGGCCATCTCAAACTGGTCACCGTCCAGTAGACTGGGGGTGAGATCAAAGGCGTATAAGGCGTAACCATTCTTAAAATGTCTATATTCAAGGACGTTGCCGGCGTCTTTGCCAACCAGTCCCATAGCTAGATTCGTCCCGAATAAGGCTCTCACGTACTGGTTGTGTTTATAATCCATCGACAAAGGCTTGCCACTAACTGTTCTACTGTCCGCACTGACATTTAAATATATCAGACCAAAAGTAGCGAAATTGAACGGGTTAGACGTGTACGACCTGTTAAAAGCGGTCGAAGTAACTAGACCAATCACGATCCGTGTAGGTGTTTGACTGAGAAATAGATTATCCTGCATGTGTGATAGCATACCTCTAGGAATAGAGAAAGTTTTTAGCACAACTCGTTTCAAGGGGTACTTGGCATTACCTCGCAACAAGGCTTTCTCGTGGGCTAGAGAGACGGCTGGGTTTAATTTGGCTTTCCGGACAACCAGGGCCGCATAAGTTATAATAGATTTATAACCACCGGTGTGGTCGTGTCCCATCACGTTGAAGGCATCTTTAGTCGGCGCGAGTTTTACTTTAACTGTCACAGCGTTTAACAGGTAGCGATCCTGGGCGAAGATATCTGAATGTCCTGAGAACCAGCCGCTATATGTCGACGCAGTCTTAGCCCGTTGTTATTATCACCAATTGTTTCTGTAATAAAGTTTGGCGTGTCTTTGTAAAACAGAGCCGCTGTCAGATGGCCTCGTTTGGCTTCCTCCCCATAATTCAACGTGGCTTCCACGTAAGCTCTATAAGGGTAGGTGTTCTCGCTGGGTGTAATCAACGTGTCGTTCAGTGAAACGTCGACTTGGGAGAATAAACTGTGCAGGTAATAGTTGATCGGGGCCACCTCCGCATCAGCGGGTAATGCATCGCCGTTAGCTAACGTGATTTTGGCGCGCACGTGTATAAAAGTATTGAACAAATATAGATATTCTTCACCGTTCCCCGATATTACAAATTCCACTAGGGCTCTGGGTGCTAAAGCAGCCAACGAGTGTATCTCCACAAATTTACCCTCTTCTACGGCTGTCTGCGTTGGTGGTACGCTAAACAAATCTAGACCAATGTGAAGACACTCGCACGAGTTGGGGTGAATAAGCGCCATCATTCAAATATATCAGAGTACCGTCGCTTCTTCTTGTGAGAATGAGAAGGGCGAGCTCGGTTACTTCGTTTTATTCTCTTCGGCTCGCCAGGTGGGGCAGCTCTCGTTTTTCTTTTTCTGCTAAGACCGCTACCCGATTGGTTAGTGGTGAGGTGGTCAACGACTCCCTGTAATAAACGCTGAATCGATTCTTTGGCTCATTCACGAAATGACTCTCCAATATTTCTTCCGGCTAACGCATCGCTCGCGACCTGTAGACCGGTGCCAAGCCCTTCTCTGAGTAAAACTTTGCCTCCAGTTTTTAACCACGGGAGAACCATACGACCGAGCCCGCCGAAAAAAACTACACAAGCCATGTCCTCTTTGACTTCTGCCTCCGATAAACACTGGCATCCCGTGGCTAGCTTGGTTGCAGTAAAACTCCTCATACATTTTGGGGTTTCGTCGGATGGGTACGTGTCTCACCATTTTTCTATTCAAAATCAAACCGTCTGTGAGTTCGGAAGTGTAGTGTCAACACCGAAGCTCCACTAGTGAATCTGATAGTCTTACCCTGATCATTAGTTAAAAGGATTTCCACCGCGTCAAACGAAAAACAGCTCAGGGGTACGTAGTGGGGTTTGTCGTAAATCCTAAGAACCGAAGCGGTAGTCCTGTCCAAAATAGGGACAATCCGTAACAAAGGGACAGAGGCATCCCCAACCGGTCTCGCCGCGACGAAGTCGCAGTACACGAATACATTTTTCATGTCGCTATCCATTTGCACTTCAGTCTCTCCTCGTAGTATTGGGTCGATGTCTGTGGCGAGCGAGGCAGGAAAGCGTAACATGTGTTTCAACGTATCGCTAATTCTAACTTCATACATATTCAAGGTGGCCTTATTATTGTTAAAATGGAATCTAACTCGGGCTTTTTCAACCACATCCGTGTCTAAAAGCAAACAATTCAACTCGTCGATCAGCGTGTCGGGTGACGTGTATAGACCGGCGGATAACGTGAGTAGTATAGAAGCATCTTCTTTGTTGGGAAAGTAATGTATCCATACGTCATCCTCTAGCACGTTATAATAACTTTTGGGAAAGTGAATCTCAACCAAACCAACCTCGTAACGCGAAGTCAAGTCTATAGTCTGTGGCAATTTGACGAAAAAGTGACCGGCGTTATTGTTTGGGTATATTTTCATCGAGGCATTGCTGGGTAAAGTCACGTAAAAACTCATCCTATCTTAGGATTAGGTAACATGTAACCCAGACAACTGCTCATTAAGGCGATCCAAAACTTGCCGTCCGGTCCCTCTGCGTTGCTCCGACTCAGATTGAATAACGAGACCTCGTTGACGACATATATAACGATCATCTGACAGATGAAAACGATCTCTAGTCGCGGGACTAGTTTCCAAAATCAAGGCCAGACCGAGGTTCTCGTGGTCTTGGGAGGGGGTGGCCGCAAAACTGGGGTGTTCACTTCTTCTTCTATCTCCATCAGTCTCGATATCTCGCTAGTTGTTTGGCGGAAATCCAGCTGATGAAAGACGAGTTATAACCGAACCATTTGACTAAATACTCTTTAACACTCCTGACACCTCGGCGTTCTTGCAAAATGGACTCGATTCGATAAACTATCTTGTCACAGACCCGCTGCAGCTCTTCTTGGTAAAAAGAACCTTTCAGTTCCTCACCCGAATCATCTTTAAGGACGTACGTGAAGGTCTTGTTTGGTTTAGTCGACTGACCGTAAACAGTTCTTCTGTCCACGCTGGCGTATAACCCTTTTTAAAAGTTTGTCTGGCTTGGGGATCCGCACGCGATCACCGGCTTTAAAATAGACTTTTCTACCGATGACGTCAGGGGTCGAATACAACGTAAGGCACACTGTGGTGAAAAATTCTAATACCCATATATAAATTAGAACATAAATGTAAAGCAAATATAAGAAAGAAAGAAAGAAAGAAGAATGGAGCAAGACCAATGCTTTTCCAATAGCGCAAAAGCCTGAGATTAATAACGCCGGAAGGGATGAACGCAAAATCTCTGCTTTCCCTGCTGCATTCTTCAAATAATTGTATCGCCACACCCCCTATAAAATATGTACTGTATTTTCTCAATGACCTAGATACTGAAACTAACATTAGTGTAATTACACGCACAAGGTTAACCTAGAAAGACAGATGGACTAAGAAAAGACGAGAGAGAGGATGGACTGAGCGAAGCAATAGTACTCCGTCGTCTCGCGATTCAAAAGTGAACGCTAATCACATGCCCAATGCATGAGAGCGATTTCAAATAAACAGTGATGAAAAAACTAACGACACAAGATTAGGTTTCGAACACATGTTTAATTCTTATTAGGAAACCTGATACTCTACTGTTTTACGTCTGATTCCAGACTTTATACTGATAGTACAGTTAAAAAGATGCGGACAGATGTTAGTTAAAAATAAACAACCAAGATCGAAAAAGACAGTATTTTAAAATACGCCATTTAGTCTCATGATAATTGTATATTCGGGTTTCTGAAGACTTGTGGACAAAGAATATGTAATTGGTTGTTTAAATAGTCCATTAGATAATTAAATATTGGTAATAAAACATATAGAGAACAGAGATACTGTCATGTCCAGTCATATCTGCTTGGATGGAATGGCATGATTTTTTTTGAAAACACGTAGGTGACAGAAGGCTAAGATAATACGAAGTAAGGGATTGGCTTGATTTTGAAGGAAGCCGAGGTATGATTGGCTAACTTAGATATACGAATCTAGTTGTTGATAGTAACACATAGTAGTGTGAGATTTTTTTCTAAAGTTAATTCAAAAATAAAGATAGGCTTAGTCCGATTGGCCAAGGCATGTGACCTTAACGAAAGAGTACGCTGCTCGTTGCCATTTAAAAAAAATATTCATAAGAGCAGGAAGCGGTGACAGACTTGTGCTGTGTTTTATAAGATATAACTACAGAAATCAGTCTGGGACAGTGGGCAAATCTAAAAGTGTTCCATATTCAAATGACTTATTCATCGTAACCTGTGTAGATTTCCTTTACATGTGGTAAGATTGATTTTATTGACTTTTTGATTTAATAAAAGGGTTGTGTATAAGAAAAGGCCATTACAAAAGGTTGTAATTATATGGTTCCATAGCAGACTTAGGCATGGCCTAGTTGTTGATGCATTATACTATGGACCATTTAAGAAAGTTAGAACTACAGGAATATATATGATGATCATGCAGAAACATTACACCTATCTTATTGCATGGTGAAGTATTGCAGAAATGGCAGAGGCGTAGCCTCCATTAGGGAAAAATGAAAGAACACTGGTACCATTTGTTCCATCACATGAAAGTGGAGAAGCTAGGTTGTCAGAAGAGCTGACCATGTTCTTTGGTGAAATGTATGTTTACAGGTAAATTTGGAGGAATTAGTTTGATATTAAGACAGAACCATAACTTGCTTTGACAGGGGTTCCTGCTGGTACTTGTATGATGCTGATACTGAATGATAGTTCCCGACATGCTTCATACTACCAGTAATTAGATATATTAAAGAATATCCATTTGAAAATTGTACCCATGACTATAGACATACTGTCTATTGCATGTAAATATTTTAATATATATTTGTAATTATATTATGCAATCCAATTGATTATCATTGACTAAAGTCCTGACCAAAACAATATTTAGGCTCAGGACCAATAAAGGTTAACAGAAAATTTTTCATTATAAAATTTAACAGCTGGAGTTAGTTGAGTTTTTCTTAGGATTTAATATTTCTTTGTATATGTTTTGTATTGAGATTATTCCACAACACAATTACAATACCAAAGACACTTAACGAAGCTATTATTCACATTGATCAAGAATAAGTCTGATTGAGATCGAAATGTGGTAGCAAGTAAGGTCTTCTGTATACACACCAAACTTATTATATTCAGAAACCTTCACAGCTGATCTCATTCAGTACACTAGGTCCCCTATCACCATATTTATACCTCATCAACTCACCACATATATTGGGGTCTCTAATTCCGGGATTGGAATTTGGCATATATAGGAATCTCATACAGCATATATCAACTGATTTCAGGAATAAAAATTAGCAGTAGGATATAAATTCAAGATTGTATTACTGGTCTTAGTAGAGGTTAGGAACACCCCTAAGACATTAACAATAACTAAGAGGAGATTTTACAGTGATAAGTGGTTCCACCAGTAGTAATTATTTAACAATTATTTTAATTAAGTTTAGAATTGTCTTAGAACCTTAGTAGATCTACTTGAGTTAGAATGGCTGATTTGGCCAAATTTAGATCTGCCGCTGTACAGACTGCTAGGGATATGCACATGGATGGTCAAGTCTTGATTGACTATGTGACCTCAGAATGTGATAAATTTATTGCCAGGGAAGAAAAAAGATTAGAGAAAGAAGCTGAAAGAAAGTTAGAGGCTAACAAGGAAATTAAAAGGTTGCAGATTGAGGCTGCCAAAGAGGCTAGGGCATTGGAGGCTGAGGCTAAAAGGTTACAGATGGAGGCTGAGGCTAAGAAGTTACAGTTGGAAGCAGAAGAAAAGAGATTAGCTGCAGAAAGAGAAGCAGAAGAAAGGAGACAGGCTACAGAAAGGGAAGCAGAAACGGAGGAGAAGAGATTACAAAGGGAGCATGAGTTACGACTAAGAGAGTTGGAAATTCAAGGCCATGCTCCTGAAAATGGTGCCAGCCCTTTTACCTCCGATGCTACTACCAGTCAGGCAGCCTCAACTTCAGCTATGGGTTTTCATGTAGATAATTTTGTTGAGAAAGACGATGATATTGAAGGGTATCTAAATAGATTTGAACTTTTAGCTACTACATATGGGTTAGAGAGAGAGAGGTGGAGCCTCAAGTTATCTCAGGGACTTCGTTGTACAGCTTATGAAGTTTTTGCCAAGATGAGCAGAGATGACCAAGACAATTATGACATGTTAAAGCAGGCTCTTTTGTTAAAATATGAAAAGAACGGAGAATTTTATAGGAAAAAGTTCAGGAATGCCAAACTACTGTCGGGTGAGACATATCACCAGTTCTCTGCACGGTTAGAGACATACTTGAAGAAATGGACTGCTCTGGGGAAAACTCAAGATCTTAAGGAAATGATCCTTATAGAGCAGCTAAGAGAGTCCATGGCTCCAGACCTGAGAAAGTTTCTCATGGAACAAGGTGCAGAGAGGCTGGGTGAGTTACTAAATGTCGCTGAAAGATATCAGGCAGCTTAAGCAGAGGTAACTGGTAATAAAAAGAAACAGGTAGATAATTTTAAGGCACCACAAAACTTTAATGAGTTTGATCATAGAGATCAGAACAAAGGTAAGCACCAGTTTGATAGGCCACGTTATGATAATAAAAATAAAACCCAACAATTCAATGAAAAGAAATATGATGACAGGAAACCCTTCAGACAGAAGGGAAAATATTGTCAAATATGCAGGATGCATAATCATAATACCAGTGAATGTGGTAGGAAAGTTCCTCCATATCACGCGGCATGTATGATAAAAGTGGACAAGGGGAAGAAGAAACTGACAGAAAATCATATAAATCTTCAACATCCCTCCATCTGTGAAGAAGTGACATGTAATGGTGCCAAGGTTAGGTGCCTTTACGATTCAGGTTTAGAATATGACTCAGTTGTGAGTGCAACCCTAGTGCACCCTGAACCGTATACCACAGGGAAAGTGGGGATACAAGGGGCCGTAAAGGGAATATCCACCATGACACTTCCCGTAGCCGAGATAAATGTCAAGACTAGGTACGTGGAAGGAGTGATTAGAGCAGCCGTGTGTGACGACCCTAATTACCCGCTGGTGTTAGGAAGTAAATATGTTTTTCTAGGAAGCCCGGTAAAACCTGTGGTAATGGCCACGCTTCAGGTTAGGTCGACCCCTAGTAGAACGGAGGAGGAACCACCACTAATTTATTCCCATAAACAGATGAGAAAGGCCCAGGCAAGGGATAAATAACTAAAACCTTGCTTTGGCAAATTGCCAACAAGCCATACACACCCCAAGAAAGGGCAATTCTATTTAAAGGAGGGACTGCTCTTCAGGAAAGCTAGAGCAGGATCCAAAGAACAGGAACAGTTGGTATTGCCAACTCCCTACAGGGAAAAAGTGATGGCCCAAGCTCATGTTGTACCTGACGGTGGACACCAGAGGAATGGAACCACATGTAAAAGGACATCTGAAAAATATTACTGGCCCCAAGTAGCTGCTGATATTGCACAATTTGTGGGGGCCTGTGAAAAATGTAGCAAGGTACAGTCTCCAAGTTGGGAAATCATAATCAGATGCCAGCCAAGCAATCTGAAACATATGGGCCTAAAAATAACAAGGAAAATAAAAATAATAAGGTTGACATAGAGGATAGGTATCCACCTTCCCACCAACAGTTTTCACCAAAAATATTTAGATTCGGAACTCTGAGAAGGGCATCCAGAGAAAATAGAAACTCAGACCAGTCAACCCAGGCTCAGTTTGAAGCCGCAGTTAGGGAACTGGCTGAAATTAATATTGAAGATAATCCGCCAGATTTGAACCCGAAACAAAATGTTAGAAGAAAATTGGGGAGTGGACTAGTGAGCAATTCGGAAAATGCTCACAGCGCTTCACCATATGGCTATTAATATAGCATGAAAAGGGCACTGGTGACATTGGTAGTCACCCGACCCTACACCGTCCAAGGGGAAGTATTTATCTGACCCTATATGGAGATCACCCACACATATTATCGCAAAGCTAAAGGCGAATTGATTTCTGATGCAGAAACTCATTTCCCCACATATTATCTTAATTCACCAAATTGTCGGTAGGCTGAAATATAGTTGGTGAATATGGCCTCCATTTGAGTGGCACATTATAGAATATTATAAGAATATTATTAGAAGGGTGTTTCCACATTCAATCAAGCCTGAGATCAGACCAATTGTTGGCTGTGAACATTTCGGAGGAGCAGAGTGTCTCCATTGTTGCCTTTTTGAATTGAGGATAGTCCGAGTGTTTATTAAAACTGATCAGGAAATTATTGGATCCCCTACACAACTCAGATATCACCATATAGATTAACTCCTCATAACGTACAATTTGAGGAACATCTAATATTCTCGGGACATGTCGTTGAGCAGACTCAGAGAAGAGAAATGGTGAATGTTGATTGCTAAGCAGCATTAAGACCAGCAGTAACACTTGCAGCTGTTCAGTAACATAACTGAAATGGATTCTTGGATTGCAGAGGTCTGAGGCAACCTTTGTCAGTAGTGCTTACTTTGAATTGACCCACCTGCATTAATCCATGATAAAAATAAAATCAGCGAAACGTTGATGCAGATTTTCTAAGCCGCCATCCGTGCGATGAGAATCAGAATAATCACCAGGCATAGACAGAAATTTATCTATGTGTACCTAGAATTAGGAACTGACATATGATGTCTGTTTTAAAGTGGGGAGAATTGTGGTGAAAAATTCTAATACCCATATATAAATTAGAACATAAATGTAAAGCAGAAAGCAAATATAAGAAAGAAAGAAGAATGGAGCAAGACCAGTGCTTTCCCAATAGCACAAAAGCCTGAGATTAATAACGCCGGAAGGGATGAACGCAAAATCTCTGCTTTCCCTGCTGCATTCTTCAAATAATTGTATCGCCACACCCCCTATAAAATATGTACTGTATTTTCTCAATGACCTAGATACTAAAACTAACATTAGTGTAATTACACGCACAAGGAACTTAGAAAGACAGACGGACGAACTAAGAGAGAGAGAGATGCACTGAGGGACGCATGCAGTTATGCCGCTCGCTGTGTAAGCCATCTCGCACGCCGTTTGCATGGCTTGATTTTCAAATAAACAGTAATGAAAAAACTTAAAACACGACATTAGGTTTTGAAAACAGGTTTAATTCTTATTAGGAAACATGACATTCCACTGTTTTACATCTGATTCCTGACTTTATACTGATAGTACAGTTAAAAAGATGCGGACAGATGTTAGTTAAAAATAAACAACTAAGATCGAAAAAGACAGTATTTTTAAATAAGCCATTTAGTCTCATGATAATTGTATATTCGGGTTTCTGAAGACTTGTGGACAAAGAATATGTAATTGGTTGTTTAAATAGTCCAGTAGATAATTAAATATTGGTAATAAAACATATAGAGAACAGAGATACTGTCATGTCGAGTCATATCTGCTTGGATGGAATTGCATGATTTTTTTTGAAAACACGTAGGTGAAAGAAGGCTAAGATAATACGAAGTAGGGGATTGGCTTGATTTTGAAGGAAGCCGAGGTATGATTGGCTAACTTAGATATACGAATCTAGTTGTTGATAGTAACACATAGTAGTGTGAGATTTTTTTTTAAAGTTAATTCAAAAATAAAGATAGGCTTAGTCCGATTACCCAAGGCATGTGACCTTAACGAAAGAGTACGCTGCTCGTTGCCATTAAAAAAAAAATATTCATAAGAGCAGGAAGCGGTGACAGACTTGTGCTGTGTTTTATAAGATATAACTACAGAAATCAGTCTGGACAGTGGGCAAATCTGAAAGTGTGCCATATTAAATTGCCTTATTCATCGTAACCTGTGTATATTTCTTTTACATGTGGTAAGATTGATTTATTGACTTTTTAATTTGAAAAAGGGTTATGTATAAGAAAAGGCCATGACAAAAGGTTGTAATTAAATGGTTCCATAGCAGACTTAGGCATGGCCTAGTTGTTGATGCATTATACTATGGACCATTTAAGAAAGTTAGAACTACAGGAATATATATGTTGATCATGCAGAAACATTACACCTATCTTATTGCATGGTGAAGTATTGCAGGAATGGCAGAGGCGTAGCCTCCATTAGGGAAAAATAAAAGAACACTGGTACCATTTGTTCCATCACATGAAAGTGGAGAAGCTAGGTTGTCAGAAGAGCTGACCACGTTCTTTGGTGAAATGTATGTTTACAGGTAAATTTGGAGGAATTAATTTGATATTAAGACAGAACCATAACTTGCTTTGACAGGGGTTCCTGCTGGTAATTGTATGATGCTGATACTGAATGATAGAGCAATTCAGCACTAGATCAAGGAGTCTCTGACACCTGCTGTTATAAAAGAGGCTTAAGACCAGAGGATTTTGAAGCGTTTGGCCAAAAACTGACTGCAATGGCCTGCTAGCGATCCAGAATAACAGGCTGAGATAAGTGATATATCTGGCCTGGAACAACTTATTTCTATTCATAAAAGATCTCCTGTATTGAATAAAAATATTCCTCCAAAAAGAATAACAGAGACCATATTATTAAAACTAAAGAACATTGGGAGGATGATAGTTCCTGACATGCTTCATACTACCAGTAATTAGATATATTAAAGAATATCCATTTGAAAATTGTACCCATGTACAATAGATATACTGTCTATTGCATGTAAATATTTTAATATATATTTGTAATTATATTATGCAATCCAATTGATTATCATTGACTAAAGTCCTGACCAAAACAATATTTAGGCTCAGGACCAATAAAGGTTAACAGAAAATTTTTCATTATAAAATTTAACAGCTGGAGTTAGTTGAGTTTATCTTCGGATTTAATATTTCTTTGTATATGTTTTGTATTGAGATTATTCCACAACACAATTACAATACCCTAGACACTTAACGAAGCTATTATTCACATTGATCAAGAATAAGTCTGATTGAGATCGAAATGTGGTAGCAAGTAAGGTCTTCTGTATACACACCAAACTTATTATATTCAGAAACCTTCACAGCTGATCTCATTCAGTACACTAGGTCCCCTATCACCATATTTATACCTCATCAACTCACCACAGGCTGGACCAACTGTAACTACACAGAAAAGGTTCGACATCAGCAAATTGAAGGACCCCCTTACCAGAAAAGCTTTTGCTGCTGACATAAAGAAACGATATAACTTTTCCAAAAGTCAGGAAAAGACATTGACTTATGATATAGACCAGAATTTCAACACCATTTCAACAATATATAAGGAAAGCAGCAAATCATGCTTGGGATTCCAGGAAAGGAAGAAGCAAGACTGGATAACACCAGAAACATTAAACACCATAACACTGAGAAAGGAAATGAAAAGAAAGAAAACAGAAGCGAAGTCCCCCAGGTTAAAGCTACTATATAGCGAACAATACAGTCAGCTGGACAAGGAAGTTAAACGCTAAACCCGAGCCAACAAAAGAAATTTTCTAGTCGATCTTGCAAGACAGGCAGAAGAGGCAGCACTGAGAAATAAACAAAGCACAGTATACAAAATAACTAAATTCATCAGCGGAAAACGAGGTGCAAACAATATTACATTAGTAAGAGATAAGCAGGGAAATCTCATCACGACAGCAGAAGGACAGGAAACAAGATGGGCAGAGCACTTCAGAGAAACTCTGAACAAGGAACCACCAGAGACACAATCGAATGTTTCTGATGCTGAAAACGACCTAGATGTAAATACAGACATTCCACGAATAGAAGAATTCATTACAGCAATCAAAGGGTTAAAGAACGGAAAAGCTTCTGGCCATGATAACTTAAATGCAGAGCTATTTAAGACAGACCCTGAGCTAGCAGCAGAACTATTAGAACCACTATTTGCACAAGTCTGGAAAACGGGGACAACACCATCAGAGTGGAACAAAGGAATAATTGTCAAATTGCCCAAGAAGGGAAATCTTGCAGACTGCAATAATTGGAAAAGAATCACTCTTCTCTCAGTTCCCAGCAAAATACTAGGCAGGATAATTATACAGAGAATTATAAAAGCAATAGACCACAGACTGAGGAAAGAACAAGCAGGATTTAGAAAGAACAGAAGATGTGTAGATCATATATTCACTCTCAGGAACATTATAGAGCAGTGCTCAGAATGGCAAAGACAGCTGTACATTAATTTCGTTGGTTTTGAAAAGGCTTTTGACAGCATACATAGGGACAGTTTATGGAAAATACTGAGGGTTTATGGAATTCCAAGCTGCATAGTGTCAATCATAAAAAGCCTCTATGCCAACTTCTCGCTGCTGGCTCTGGTCATGTCTCTAACACTTCACTCCCACCGCTCGATGCTAGACCTAGTATAGATTCTAACACGCACTTCCAATATATATTGTAATATGTACGTATAACTGTTGTATAAATAAACAACACATAACACAATACAATACAACACACCGCAACACAACCCCACACACACCCACCCACACCCCCCCCCCACACCCCCCCCACCCATCCCCCACCCCCCCCCACTAAACCCCCCCCACCCCCCCCACCCCCGAACCCCCCCCACCCCACCACACCCACCCACACCCCCACCCCCACCCCCCCCCCCCATACTTTACTGAAGAGGTGGTGTGATAACGACAGACACAGCGCCCCATACCTCATTGAAGGTGGTTTCCACCCCCCCCCACCAACCAACCCCCCCGTGACAAGAAGTCCCCAAATGCTTAAACCGTTGGAGAGCGCCCCCCCCCCACCGCAACTGTAAGTTTTTACCGAGGCCAATTTATCATTTTGTTACACCAACCGAAAATACTTTGGTGAGACATACTAAACCCCCCCACCAAAACCACCCCCCACATTTCTATCACCCCCCCCCCAATTTTCTATCACCCCACAGGCACATTTCTATCAACCTCACACCCCACATTTCCCCCAACACCTCACGGGTACATTTCTATCACCTCACGGGTGCATTTCTATCACGTCACGGGCACATTTCTATCACCTTACGGGCACCTTTCTGTCATCTCACGTTATAACCAGTGGACCATCAAAAACCGTCTGAGACCAAGACCAGCCTTGTGAAAAAAAAATCAACCGTTCAAAGCGGACCACGTCAAGCTCACCACCAAAAAAAAATGTATGTTGTTTTTTAAACCCCCCCCCCCCCCCCCACTTGTTGTTTGTAAAAACAAACACAAACATATCCACACCCTCTAACACGTTTACCCCCCACCCCAATTGTTTGCCACGGGGGAGAAACTGTTGACAAGTGGAAGAAATATTTTGACAAAGGGGAGATATTTTTTTGTTAAGGGGAAGAAATTTGTTTGCCAAAGGGAGAATTTTTTGACAAGGGGAAAACAACAAGGGGAAGACCACACCCCCCCACCAAGGGGAAAAATTTTTAAACCCCCCCCCCCCCCCCAAAAATTTTTTAAATAAGTATTTGACAGTTGATCTATTTACCCAAGGTTGGACCCTTTGCGCTGGCCTGGGAGACAATTTTGGGACCATCTTTGGTGCTTGGAAGAAAAGCTCTTACTACAGTTTGAAAATTGCAGGACAAACATAGATATCAGTTGCCCATCGCAAGCGAAGATGGTGACAGCTTCAGACTTGAATTGTGAGACCTCTGTGCCGTGATCTCATGTGGCTAATTAGTCCTATGTTGGCCCTACAGGCCATGCCACATACGGGGCACACATGGTTAGAGTTTATAGTAGTGTTGCTGCGCATTCTGACTTTTCTTGCAGCACGCTTGTCTTCTGCCTTATCAGCTAAATTCTGTTCTGCAATGCGAGCGCCTTGAGTAACGTTTGTCCGCCAGGCAGAGCGATCATGTGCGATAGTCTCCCAGGAGGAGACATCAATTTTGAAGCTGCTCAACGATGCTTTCAGTGTATTTTTGAAGCGTTTCTTTTGTCCCCCTATTGTTTGCTTACCCATAGAAGTTCGCTGTACATCAACTCCCCCTTTGGGAGGCGTTTTTCCACCTTCCATGCGAACAACCCCCCGTCACCCAATCTAATTTGGGCCCTCTGCAGCAATGTGTAGATGCTTGAGATATGTGCTCTGTTGAGGACCTCAGAATTAGATACTCTATCATGCCACTTGATCCTGAGTATCCTGCGAAGACCCCCACCATCAGCCCCCCCCGGAAAAAAATGTGTGAAAATTTGATTTAAGCTTCTTGGCGTGTCTGCTATACACCCACCCCCCATGTTCACACAGGCATACAGGAGGATAGTCCCCACCCCATGATATACTTTTATCTTGGTGGCGGCACTAATTCCTTGTCGATCCCAGACATTTACTCTTAGTCTTGCAAAAGCTGCACTTGCTTTTGCAATTCTGTTGTTGACCTCAGTGTCGATATTCGCATCTTTGGTAAGGGTAATGCCTAGATAAGTGAAGCTGTTTACCACTTGGAGACGTTGGTTCTTTACTGTGATATTTGGCTCACAGTAAGGTTTCCCAGGAGCAGGTTGCAAAATTACTTCAGATTTCTTCGTATTGATGGTAAGACCAAAGTCATCACACGCTACAGAATGCCTCCTCATATTGTTCTGCATGTCTAGTTCTGTGCAGGTGTTGAGGGCACTGTCGTTTGCAAAGACAAGGTCAGAGATCATTGTATCATTCACCTTTGTAAAGGACTGTAATCGTCTCAAATTAAACACATCCCCCCCCTGCAATGTGTACGCCGTCACTATGCCATGCGCAAACGTTAGACTCCATGGAAGCAAATACATATTGTCGGAGCAACACAAATCCCTGTTTTGACACCTTGTGACTTGAAAACAGAAGGTTCTCCAATTTAACGCACTTAGTTATATTTATTTAATGTACTACATTTCCGTGGCCAATCGCTTGGGAACAATAACCCCCCCAGATGTCGCCCGTACCAATCTAAACCCCCCGAAGGAATGTAACACCCCGAACCAAGGAGGGTAAATTTCACGTTGCGATTGTGTTTTGACCTTGTGACAAAACAAATTTACGCGCCACAAATTGCTCCCCCCAATCTGGTTCCAACAAAGGAATGAAACTCGTGTTTGACAACATTTTAAAAAATGAAACTTCGAGATTGTCCCAACACTAAGGAGGTATCTAGTTGGTGCCATAAGCAAGTCTGCCTGTGACATGTATCTCTACTGTTGTGTTCAATAAAACTGTCTATTTGGCCTTGTCCAGCATTTGACATTATTTTTTATGTTTGGAGACTACGGCTGTGTGCGGGGTCACCTTACATAGCCTAACCCCCCATGGGTCATTGGGGTGAATAGATTTAAATTACACTCACACGCAGTTTTTTTATTCAAGAACGTTAGAATCCCTGCAAACAAAAACACACAAGTCTGGTTGTAACATCACGAGAACCACCGTTACCTCAGTCACTGGATACACAATTAATTAACCCACCTGCGAGTAATTACATTGTAACGAACATAACGGTACCCCCGGCCATTGTGGAACAAAATCCCGCACCTGCGCACGCCAGCTCTGAAATTATCGATCACGCATGCCCCCCCTGCGCATGTGAGAGACAATTCTGTTTTTGATATAATCTAAGACAGAAGGTTTTGGAACAAATCGGTTGTTATATTCGTGTAAAAGGGTACAAGCACAACTCCTTCCAATAAAAATGTTAAAGCTACTTCTAAATCAGCTTGCTGTTTGTAACAAGACTACAACTCATCCACATAGATAACAACGTTCTGATGAGATCACTTTTGGACAGTGTCCCTATACCTAAACTTGCATGAAATACACAAAAAGAAAAACTTTTTCACATCGACAACGCGTCAAGTATCACTTAGTTTTTCCAATAATCATGCCCTGCCTAGCGCGAAAAAAGTCTGAACACGTTTCAAAAACCAGATTAAACTGATATTCCTTGATATAACTAGACACTTGGAAGACCAAGGCCCAGACACTCACGTTCATACTTTACTGAAGAGGTGGTGTGATAACGACAGATACTTACACCTCACTTAAGACGACTTCCCCTGTTCCCACCAACTGGTTGTACATCAAAAGAAGTGATGACATGTTATCTATGCTGTCTAATTATGGTGTGTATAAATATTGTGTGTATACATATTAATATATGTTGTAAAATACATATTGTATAAATATTGTATAAAAAGACAACACAATGCCGAGTCATACACAATACAACAACACACAATAATATCTACTCAAAAATGGTATAGCCAAGTCTCTAACACTTCACCCCCACCTCTTCCTGCTGGCCCTGCTATAGTGCCGTCTCTTACACTTCACCCCCACCTCTTGATGGTGACCCTAGTAAAGTCTCTAACACTGCACTCCACCTCTTCATGGTGAACCTAGCATAGCCATGTCTCTAACACTTCACTCCCACCGGCCGACGTCTTTAATCTACCACCGTAAAAACAGAGACCTACACACACACAAAAATGGTATAGTCAAGTCTCTAACATTACACTCCCACCTCTAGGCGTTGGCCCAAGTATATCGACACGTCTCTTTCACTCCCACCTCTAGATTTTGGTCCTAGTATAGGCAAGTCTCTAAGATTTTACTCCACCTCTCAATACTGATCCTAGTATAGTGACGTCTCTAACACTTCACTCTACCTCTCCATGCTAGACCTAGTATAGGCAAGTCTCTAACACTTCACTCTCACCTCTCGATGGTGGTACACCCACCTGTTACAACCCAACATACACACACAACCACACCCGCACATGCGCACATCCACACACAGACACATAACTCCGCACGCGAGCGCCCCCCCCCCCCCACACACAAACACAGACACACACAAACACATAATCTCGATTAGTTATTCGACTAGTCAGACCCTGGCTAGCACACCACAAGACTGTTTTTCCTTCATAAACGATGGCGTGATAACGACAGACACTCACCTTGTTGAAGATGCTTACACTAAAAAGAAGTGACAGACTCGCCAAGTAATCCGAACCGACTGTGTTCTGAGAGCTCCTAGGCGTGTACGAAAAAGAAGTGCGGTTATACGTCACCCATAGAGCAACTAACTTTGTCAATAAATATATAAAATGTATCTAGTGTTTTATATTTCTATATATGTATAACTAAATATCGTCTACCTATTGTAAATATACGTCTAAATGTTGTAAATATATATCGTATAACTGTTGTCTCAATATGTCTAAATGTCTTCCTATTGTAACATAAATAGCGTCTTCCTATTGTAAATATATATCGCCTTCCTATTGTCTAAATATTGTCTGCACCCACATATACCTACAGACATACGCACAGATACCTACAGGTATATGTACACATCACAACATAAATACAATACAACACATAAACGCTCTACCCAAAAATCTCGCTTCCACAATACAACACATACAGATACTTAGGTACATACACGCACCTCTCTATTTTTACGACGACAATGTGACGACACCCCCTCAAGGTCTGGTCTGCAGCTGTACCCCGGTGCTATATTTATTAAATATCTCTTTGTTATCTATGTTGAATACCATTAAAAACGACACCACTCTGTGATCCTATGTGTTACCATATACACACCTCCCGTCTTCCAATATATATTCCTATATATAATATTTAAAAAAATACTGCACAATGTATATTCATATGTGTTATTTGTCAATATCTTATACAATGTAAATGTATGATAATGTTATTTTTGAAAATATTGTATACGAATCTTACTAATATATAAAGATTGTTATTTGAAAAATAAAATATATTAACTAAATTCTTTGTTACCCATGTCTATATAACTGTTGTAATATATGTATAACTGTTGTAAATATATGTCTATATCGTCTAACTGTCGTAATATATGTTTATATGTATAACTAAATATAGCGTCTTCCTGTTGTATAACTAAATATATCGTCTTCCTATTGTAAATATATATCGTATAACTGTTTGTATAATAATCAACACACAACAACACCATTATCGAACTAATATATTACTATATAAAAATACACACCCCACCTTTTCCTTATATAAAAGTCACATCGTGCCTCCTGCGCACCTCCTGGCGCTCCTCCTGCGCGCCTCCTGATTTTCCTTATATAAAAAGTTACGCGCCTCCTGAATAATAATCGTTTCCTCCATTATATACTACTATTATTTACTCCTCAGACATACGGTAAACTGTCTGTGAGGAGATAAATTAGATTATTTACTCCTCAGACATGTGATAAACTGTCTGTGAGGAGATAAATACGATTATTTCCTCCTCTGACATGTGATAAACTATCTGTGAGGAGATAAATAAGATTATTCACTCCTCAGATATGTGATAAACTGTCTTTGAGGAGATAAATAAGATTTTTTCCTCCTCCGACATGTGGTAAACTCTCTGGGAGGAGATAAATAAGATTATTTCCTCCTGCGACAAGTGGTAAACGGTAACCTATAGCAGGTATTAATATTTGTTTGGTCACGTGCCAGAGTTCTTTCAGGAGACATAAAATAAGATTATTTACCCCTCAGCCATGTGTTAAACGGTCTGTCAGGAGACAAAGAATAAGATTATTTAACGGTCCGTCAGGATACAAAGAATATGGCATTATATATATACACAATTAATTTTGTGGTCCTACTCACGTTCTAGACTTTCAGAAAAACCACTGCACAATACTTGGTTCAGGTAGGCTGCCCACATTTACGGATGGCAAAAGAGTTGTGATCAGCTCTATCCGCTGTCTGAGTGCAAAGAATAACTTAGCTTGTGTGTTTGTGTGTGTCCAATTTCAAATTTACCTCTTGTATATATAGTCCAATAGCGGACCCCCTCCAGAGCACGATATCAGAAGCTTTCGCTGACAAAATTTCTTGGTCAAAACTGATACATTGTGGTCAGTTGTATTTTTGGATCTCTCTATCTCTGCTTCGTTCTCGTATTATACACACTCTTTCGTTTTCATCTATATCTCGTTTTATCAGACGACGTCGAGCTTTCTATCCATATATTTCTTAATACATTCTGTCCATCCTACGATTTGCTAGGCTTTACAGAAGTGTACTAAAGTCTTGTCAGCTTACGTGTTGACACAAACAACTGCAATTTACTAAGCAAATACTGCACTCCTTGCATTGCTATTTATATATAAACATACACTGTTTCCTAATGGAATCAAAGGTGAAAGAATTATCACATTTTATCCATCCTGTTTGATATAATTCCATTCGAACGATGCCACCAATAAGACAAAAAATGTTTCTGTATATCGTCCATATTTTCTAGGCATATTTTGTCTCGACTTGTGCCTTGGCCTCGCGGAGTTTCATTTAACAATAAAATTGCACTGCTAGAATCGATCCCAAAGGTATTGATACCAATTTTGATTCAGTTTCCAGTTCTCTGGCGGAAAATGATGGTCTGCTGCTGTCCATTAAGCTGGTGGATTGGCTCATTTCTCTTGTATATATCACTTTCCTTTTTCCACTGGAATTTGTACTTGTTGTTGACGATGTTTTAGCTTCTTGATAAGACAATTGGTGGCCGAACTGTTTTATTTTACTGCCACTTCTAGATAAAGCATCTGTGCTGTCATTTCCGTTGATTTCCAATAGGAGGGTAACCACTGACAGGGAATGGTTGATGGCCTTTGGATGATGTTAAGCACAGATCTGATCTCATGCAACATAAAGTGTACTGGCTTCCTAGCTCGATGGTAGATGGTTCGATCCCCAGTTGAGGTGGAATTTTTTAGACTGCGAACGGCATCAGTCTCGACCCAGCCTCAAGAATTGGTTGCCAGAGCAACTCTGGGAAGGTTAAGGCGGCCGACGTGATGCTTACCATATGACTCTTAGTGTGCCGATATGCCTAACACCATATTCCCAATATGCTTCAATGGGCGTGTAACGGGATCCTTTACGTTTTTTTATCTCTTGCATCAAGTTTTTTTTTCTGAAGTTCTGTATTGCTTTTAATAGTGATCTACTGTCAATAACGATTACTATCTTAGCTGGTTGCTGCTGATTTGCTATAGTGAGTATTCTCAAAGCTTGCCTTAGTGACATTGCTTCTTCCTTGACATCGGAGATCTTTCTGGTAGGGAAGACCTTACGGATGATCCTCTAATCTATAAATCTGACAAAAGTGCCTCCTCCACCATTCCTTACTGCCCCCTCTGCGGATCCATTTGTGTATACATTGTTCGATTTCTTGGCGTTGTACATTCCTTCAATCATCTCCTGAGCAAAAGCATTTAGTCGTCGAAGGTCCAGGTGGCCTTTCTTTCTTATAACTTCTGTGATATATATTTTTCATGGCAGTAGTTTGGCTTATCATAATCAATTAACAGTTCCATTCCGATATATTTTACTTTCTTCATATGGACGTTCACTTCCTTTTATTTGCAATTTGACCGTTCCTTGGAAATTTTACAGCGGGAAGCAGGATGCTACAGTCTTGGAGATGTCAATTTGTACTCCCCAGTAAGATGCTCAATTACAAATGGTATTTAGTGCTGCCTGCATCCTGAATGTTTGCAGTAGACAAGTGTTCTGTGGCACACCAGGTCGCATAATCGTCAGCATGGAGAGCCATGGAGATACGCCTGGACAGTTTGTCTGCAATATCGTTTATTTATTTTTTTGTCCTAACCTGCGGCGCTTAGGCTTTTAGCCCTTCGGCCCAATGACAAGTCTTTGCAAGGCTGGGAAGCCTGTGGACTTTCCTTCCAACCCGGTCAGGAGTTTCGCTCCTTCCCATCCTCAGAGGGTTTATCTCAGGAGCCGTTCAGGTTATTCAGTCAAAATCCTGGTAGATGACACTTCTTCAAATGCTCGCGCCCGGGCGTGAACCTTGAACAACTGATCGCCAGCGCAAGTGGTAACCGTTACACCAGCGCGACTCCCATATCGTTTATTTAAATGGTACAGAGTTTAGGTGAGATAACTCCTCTAGGGTACACTCTGTTGAAGAGCGACGCGATGGCTCAATGTTCCATTAAGTTGAACTTTTGCTGTTGAACGTTAGACCTTCAATTTTTTGTTCAGCATCTTAAGAAGAAGTCGTTATTTCCATACCTTAATAAAAGCTTTTGTCAGGTCCAAAAGCAACAGCCAGTACTTTTTTCTTCTCGTGGAGGGCATTTTCTACTTCCTGGGCTAGATACAAAAGCTGGTCCTGGGTGCTACGGTTTTTACTGAAAGCTGACTGCATTATCACGTAGATGGTATTTTTTTCAGACGTTTAGGTAATCTTGAGTTTATTATACTTTCCATAATCCTCCCAGACAGCTCAGTAGGTTAACTGGTCGAAAATCAACAGGAAAAGCCTAAATCCAAAGTATTGATAATACTAAGGAAGGCTTAAACTTGGTATTGGGTGCAAAAGAGGGAAAGCTCAGAAGCCCTAGTATACAACAACAACGCCCATATTCAGAAAGGGTGACAACCGACAACGTGGAAATTATAGAAGCAAAATCCTTTCTTAGTGTCCCTGATAAAATTTAATCTAGAACATGGAGCAGACACTCAGACGCCTGGCTGAACCATGAATGCTGGAACAGACAATCAGACGCCTGGCTGCACCACAAACAGGTGAAGTCCAGTGTGGTTTCTTAGCAAACCGAAGAACTCTGAACCTTATATTCACACTCTAGCAACTGAGTAAAAATGCCCTTGAATATAAAGATTAGATGCATCTTAGTTTGTTTGTTTGTTTTTTATGTTTTTATTTTGAGAAGACGTCTCACAGAGCAAACTTTGGTGCTGCTTGGCAAGAAAGAATATTCCAGCTCCTGTGATCTATGTTATACCGAGCTTCTACAAGACTTGCAGAAAATGTGTTATGACGTAAGTCGAAAGAGTTCAGGACCACCACTGGTGAAAGACAGGGAGATATTATGCTACTATATAGTTTCACACTCCTCATGGACGATATTGTAGCGAGAGGAAAGATATAATGATGATGATTTTATCCTGGACAAATAAATGTATCAGATGATAACAGGATAGTGCCAGATAAGAGACTGGTTTCACAAGAAATACCCCATTCTCTGAAAAGAGTAATGGTGTGTGATGGGGCCGTAAAGACGCTCCCTTCATGTTCAAGGCATATTTATCGCCCATATATTTTCGATGTGCGCGCAGCAAGCTGGGATGTGAAAAGTCTGAAGAGATAGAAGATATATTAGTTTAGGTCACAATAAAGCCTTAACTATAATTGTGTGTTGTATTTGATAGTCGTGTGTTATATTTGATAGTCGTGGGCCATATTTGTATTTTCATGCCTAATAGAGCAATAAAGGCGAGTGTTATTTGCGTGGCGCAATTACTACGCACCGCGCAGTAAGTTGAGTGATTAGCCTAGAGCGTATATATAGAGATAGCGGGCGGCGAACAGGCCTATTTTGCAAAAGCCGCCCAGACGAGAGAGAAACGAAATAAGACACCAGAGCCAAGCTGTAAATGCATTGAGCACGTGAGTTTGATTTAAAAGCAAATTAGCATTAGTTTTCTATAGTTGTGAAATTATATTGAGCGTGGCTGTTTTAATGTTTAGTGAAATAAATAGATAGATGTAATTCTAAAGGAGATTTCTTCCAGGACATTATGATTTAGACTTGAAATGATAGATGAGTGAAAATAATGTCTGGATAGGTTTTATTAGGCACGCTAAGCCCAAATCACATATGTGAAAGTAAGAGCGATTATTTCAGTCATCAGAAAGGCAAATATAGTATGAAACTATTTCATACATGAAACCAGGCAAAGAAGCGATCTATTACTTGAATTTATATGATATTACCTGTTATCAAGATGGCAGCCGGGGTGCCCACATGGCCACGAGGTGATGAATTTAGTTCTAGTTGTTATGTCAAGAGTGATTATATTTTATTCTTTAATGTAAGAGTAATTGAGTGTATTTCACGATAGAATACTTATCATAATTCTACTGTATATATTTAATGGGTTACTTTGAAGTGAGAATAGTCATTTAGATTTCTTGGGAGATTAGAGCCACTCTTTTGTGCGTAAGGCACGTTTAGACAGGTGTTTCTCTGTTTGCTCCTTGCGGAGCATAGAAACACCAATGCGGCTGGTGTCCATTACAGACCCACAAGAAGTATTTTTATGCTATTGCAGTGGTTGTTTCTGTAACATTGTGTTTCATGTGATGAGTTCCCAATCTCGTCAGGGGTCATATACGACACGCTTGTTGCCAGGCGCACCAGTCGTCACATACGACATGCTTCAGAGTGCAGTGACGAATATTGAGACGGATCAGTTGCGAGGTAGTGGTTTATTCTTATTATTGAGAGTATTTGTTGTACATGTAGTTGAAGAATATTATTTTATGTCCAGTTGATTATTATTTAATTATTGTTATGTGAAGAATGGTTTGTGAGAGCACGTGGGCTCACTTGAAGATATATATTTCTCTTCTCCGCTCCTGAGGGAGCATGGGGCCACCAATGTGGTTTGCCTCCGCATAAAGCATTCAGATGCTCTTCCAGTAGTGGTTTCGGTAGCAATGTATATTACACGGTGAGGTTGCCAGCCTCATGCGCAACACCATACTAGTATCGTTAGACGACATGCATGAGTGCGTGTGTGTGATAGTTGGGTGTGAGCTCTTGCAGTAGTGGTTTCGGTAGCAACCTATATTACACGGTGAGATTACCAGCCTCATGCCCAACACCATACTAGTCGCATTGGACGATGCGCATGAGTGTGTGCGTGTGTGATAGTTGAGGGTGTCAGGTGGCGTGGAAGGACTGTTTGGCAGGTGAGAGTATCATTATTTAACTATGATTTTAACTATTCGTTGCTTTGTTTGCTTCTTCAGATTAGCATCGAGCACTGTTTGGTGTTTGGTTTTGTTCGCTTTGTTATTGTTTTAATGTTTGCTTCATGTGTTTAAATGTCACTGATAGTGTTGTAGAAATAAATACAGCCCCTGCCTTAAGAATCGGAGTTTTATTGTCGATTACGGTCGGTTGCGAGTGTGCAAGAGAGTGATCAAATATCACAACATCATCATCGTCACCTCGCCCACCCTATCACAATTGGCGTCGTCGGCAGGATCCGGCAGACAGTGACACCGAGCAAACAGCAAACGAACAAATATAACAAATATTGTAAACCCCCAGCTGTGCGGTATTGCAGCAAGATGGCTTCGATCAGTGCGCCTGTGAAGGTAGTGTACGTGAAGGGGCCAGAGGTAAGGCAATTTGATGGAAAGGCAAGTCCCACTTGGCAAGAGTTTGTGGAAGATGTAGAGGCCGCGTTGAAGGTGGCACACTTTTGAGCAGAAAACAAGTTAGACATTATCTGGAATAATGTCACACCATTGGTCTCTAGGGAATTACGGATACGTGGCGGAGCCAAGGCCAGCCCTGAGCAGTTACTCAAGATAGTAGAAGAAGCCAACAGCGAGCAGCCACCCGTCAGTGAGATGACCAGGAATTTCCAGGCCGTGAGTCAGGGGCCTAGGGAATGTGCTGTTTTCTGTGAAGTCAAAAAGCCAGAGACACTGGTAGAGATAGCAAGTGCAGAAGCTCAGAATGAAGAGGAGGCACTCAAAGCAGAAGTGTCTCTCTTAAAATCCCAGCTAGCACAGCTATCACAGACCAGTTCGCCAGCACAAGAGGAGGTACAGAGAAAGAAAGAACCAGGTCAACCGCCCAAACAGCCAAAGCACGACGAGGGGGTGCGTGTTCTTGTATGTGAGAGTCAGGCTGTTGTTAACGAAAGCAGTGAGCTGACAGTACCAACAAACGCAGTTGCACCGACAAGGCGAAAAGGGGTTTGCAAGTGGTACAGTGTCTACATGGGATGGGGGTTTATCACGCCAGATGATGGAGGTATTTATGTATTCATACATCAGACTAAGATCTTCAGAAAGGGATTCAGGAGTCTGGCGAGAAATGAGAGAATGGAATTTGACAGCAAACCATCGGTCCAGGGCATGGAAGCAATTTATGTATGCTGCATTGGCGGTCAAGAGTGTAAAGGTAGTAGGAGGCGTCCCATGACACAGAGAAAGCCTACAAAGTTGAGGTGCTACAATTGTGGAGATTTCTCAGGCCACCTGGCAGCCAAGTGCCCTCAAGGCCCTCTTTCGAAGAGATTTTTTCAATGCAAGTCAACTGAATATTTGATAGCCGCCTGTCCCTCAAGGAGCTCTTTCTCGAGACGTACTGCCACAACCAGGTTGCCTACAGTATGTAAACCAAGAGATGGCCGTGACAACTGTCACCCTATGGGAACCGAGAAAATTGGTCGTCATCTAGGGGAGGAAACCCGTCCTAAGCAGCTAGGAGGGAGTGCACATCAAGGTTCAGAAGAGGAAACTCATCTAAAGCAGATTGTGGGGAATGTGGGCCACCGTCTACACAAAACGACTGTAAAACCCGTCAGGAGCAATCCCCATTCAAAGTCGACAGCTGCAAGCACTGACAAGAAGAAGTCACAAGCCAGCAGCGACGCGGCACAAGTAGATGAATCTTCTAGACCACAGCAACTGCCAGCCCAACAACGGACAATGAGGGACATAACGACCAAGAGTGTCCCCAGCCGGGTTGTACCTATTCCAGAAGCTCAGCCCAAAGCATCGCCGCTCAGAAAGAGTCATGCGCAGCACCAACGATCTAAGAGGTTACAATTCAGGCGCCAGAGGTAGTGATGTTGTCGGGACGACAACAAATTCAGGAGGGAGATATGTAATGGGGCCGTAAAGACGCCCCGTTCATGTTCAAGGCATATTTATCGCCCATATATTTTCGATGTGCGCGCAGCACGCTGGGATGTGAAAAGTCTGAAGAGATAAAAGATATATTAGTTTCATCATCATCATCTCAGCCCGTAACCCGTCATGGGTCGTATGGGTGCCATGGTGGAAGCATCAGCAGACAGGGTCCTCCACTGCTCTCTATCCTCAGCAATGCGTACAAGTGTGGAAAAACCGTGTCCTGCCGATTCTTTGATGTTATCAGCCCAGGATTTTCTTTGCCTTCCTCTTCTCCGTTTACCTTCGACTGTTCCCTGAAGGATCGTTTTCGAAAGGGAGTCATGACGAGTTACATGCCCAAACCAGGCAAGCTTTCGACGTTTCACTATTGACAAAAGTGGTTCTTGGTGGCCTGCATAGGTGTTTATCTTCTCTCTAACATAGACATTTGTTTTGTGCTCTTTATAGCAAATGCGCAAAATTCTTCTATAACATTTATGCTCGAAGCCTGAATCCTTCGCTCCGTATCTGCAGTGAGTGTCCAGCCCTCACACCCATACAAGAAAATAGATAATACAAGTGATTTGTATAATTTGATCTTCACAGGAAAACTGATGTTACTTTTCCAGATCACATTCAACCTTGTCATGGCAGCTGAGGCCATCTCAAGTCTTGTCTTGATTTCTTTACTTGATCTTCCATCACTACATATAGTGGACCCGAGATATTTAAAGGTGTTAACTTCTTCTAACGTTTGCCCATTTAACGTAATGTTGGTCGGAACATGTTTCTTATGGCTATTCACCAATATCTTGCTTTTTTCTATATTAATTTCCATCCCATACGTTCTTGTTACTTTCTCCAGTCTAGAGGTTAGGTCTTGAAGTTCTGATTCTGATTCAGCTATCAGATCAATATCATCAGCAAAACGTAGATTACACAGAGGTCGGCCTCCAATCGATATGGTTGATTTATAATCGTAGAGAGCCTCCTGCATAATATGTTCTAGATATATATTAAAGAGCACTGGTGACAGGATACATCCCTGGCGAACTCCTACAGTTGTTTTGAAAAATTCTCCAATGTCGTTGCTTGCAAAAACAGCACTGCTTGCGTCCTTGTATAGTGCTTCAATGATATCTATGATGTTGGTATCAAAAGTGAATTTTCTCATTACTTGCCATAAGCCTTCATGCCAGACTCGATCGAAGGCTTTTGTGAAATCGATGAAGTTATGGTATAAATCGTGTTGATGTTGGAGATGTTTTTCGATAAGTAATCTAATATTGAAGATTTGTTCTGAGGTACTTCTTTTTGGTCTAAAGCCAGCCTGTTCCTCTGACAAGATTTCTTCTGATTTCTGTTTTATTCTGTTCAAAAGTATCCTTAATTGACATCACCTTACTTGGATGACTAATAAGGCTAATGGTTCTGTAGTTCTTGCACATTTTTAGAATTCCTTTCTTTGGAAGCGGTATTACTAATGACTGCGTCCATTCTGTTGGCCATTTTTTTGTACTCCATATCTTCTGGAAAATTAGTGTCATGATTTTTACTATATCTGGTCCTCCATATTTCAAGAGCTCTGCTGGGATATTATCCACACCCGGTGACTTCCCTCCTTTCATCGAACATATAGCCTCTTCCACTTCTTCCCGTAATATTGCTGCAATTCCGAGTTCCCTGTTTTCGCACTTAATGTTGTTTAATATGCCTAAGTCAGTGTCAAGTTTACAGTTATATAATTCTTTACAATATTCTGTCCACCTTCTCATTACAGCTGTTTTTTCATTGAGCAGAGCCCCATTGCTATCTTCTATGACAGTTACCCTGGGCTGTTGGGGTTTTGATAGTTTTCTTAATGTGTCAAAAGCTGCCTTGCTGTTACCTTTTATTAGCCCCGTATTAATGGACTCACATTGATCAGCTACCCATTTTTCTTTGGCCTGTTTCATTTTCTTCCTAATATTTTTATTCACCATACTGTATTGCCATGCTGCTTCAGGAACCTCTTTCTTAACCTTTTTCATTTCCCGCCGTGTATCACATAACTTCAATAAAGCCTAAACTATAATTGTGTGTTATATTTGATAGTCGTGTGTTATATTTGATACTCGTGAGCCATATTTGTGTTTTCGTCCCCAATAGAGCAATAAAGGCGAGTGTTATTTGCGTAGCGCAATTACTACGCGCCGCGCAGTAAGTTGAGTGATTAGCCTAGAGCCTATATATAGAGATAGCGGGCGGCGAACGGGCCTATTTTGCAAAAGCCACCCAGGCGAGAGAGAAACGAAGTTAGACACCAGAGCCAAGCTGTAAATGCCTTGAGCACGTGAGTTGGATTTAAAAGCAAGTTAGCATTAGTTTTCTATAGTTGTGAAATTATATTGAGCGTGGCTGTTTTAATGTAATAATAATAATAATAATAATAATAATAATAGCCCCTTCAGTCATAACTGACTATGGGAATGCGCCCCTGAGGTGACAGCCCTCAGCTGCTTATTTTCCTGGTGCTCCTTTCGACGTTTTTTCCTCACCTCTGCTTCTTGTGTGAGCCTCTCTTCGCCCAATCTGAGGTGGCGCCGTAAATAGCATCGCCACTTAGTGCGATCGGCAGCTTCATCCTCCCATGTTGCTGGATCCATGTCCAGTGCCCTCATATCTCTCTCTCTTGCACACATCTTTGAACCTCAGCTGTGGTCGCCCAACTGTTCTCTTGCCATCTGCTAATTGTCCATAGAAGATATCTTTTGGGATGCGACCATCTTCCATGCGGCGAACATGGCCAAGCCAGCGAAGTCTGCGCTGTCTAAGAAGCGTATACATACTTTGAAGGCCAGCACGTGACAACACCTCGACATTTGTCACTTTATCTTTCCACGAGATGCCGAGGATGCGGCGTAGACACCGCAAATGGAAGGTATTGAGCCTTCTTTCTTGCTTAGCATAGGTCGTCCAGGTCCTGGACGACCTGTTTTAATGTTTAGTGAAATAAATAGATAGATGTAATTCTAAATGAGATTTCTTCCAGGACATTATGATTTAGTCTTGAAATGATAGATGAGTGAAAATAATGTCTGGATAGGTTTTATTAGGCACGCTAAGCCCAAATCACATATGTGAAAGTAAGAGCGATTATTTCAGTCATCAGAAAGGCAAATATAGTATGAAACTATTTCATACATGAAACCAGGCAAAGAAGCGATCTATTACTTGAATTTAGATGATATTAACTGTTATCAAGATGGCAGTCGGGGGGAGGGGGAGGGGGGGCACATTGCCACGTGGTGATGTATTTAGTTCTAGTTGTTAAGTCAAGAGTAATTATATTTTATTCTTTAATGTAAGAGTAATTGTGTGTATTTCACTATAGCCTACTTATCATAATTCTACTGTATATATTTAATGGGTTACTTTGAAGTGAGAATAGTCATTTAGATTTCTAGTGAGATTAGAGCCACACCTTTGCGCGTAAGGCACGTTGAGACGGGTGTTTCTCTGGTTGCTCCTTGCGGAGCATAGAAACACCAATGCGGCTGGTGTCCATTACAGGCCCACAAGAAGCATTTTTATGCTATTGCAGTGGTTGTTTCTGTAACAATGTATTTCATGTGATGAGTTCCCAATCTCATCAGGGGTCATATACGACACGCTTGTTGCCAGGCGCACCAGTCGTCACATACGACATGCTTCAGAGTGCAGTGACGAATATTGAGACGGATCAGTTGCGAGGTAGTGGTTTATTCTTATTATTGAGAGTATTTGTTGTACATGTAGTTGAAGAATATTATTTTATGTCCAGTTGATTATTATTTAATTATTGTTATGTGAAGAATGGTTTGTGAGAGCACGTGGGCTAACTTGGAGATATATATTTCTCTTCTCCGCTCCTGAGGGAGCATGGGGCCACCAGTGTGGTTTGCCTCCGCATAAAGCATTCAGATACTCTTGCAGTAGTGGTTTCGGTAGCAACCTATGTTACACGGTGAGATTGCCAGCCTCATGCACAACACCATACTAGTCGCATTGGACGACACGCATGAGTGTGTGCGTGTGTGATAGTTGAGGGTGTCAGGTGGCGTGGAAGGACTGTTTGGCAGGTGAGAGTATCATTATTTAACTATGATTTTAACTATTCGTTGCTTTGTTTGCTTCTTCAGATTAGCAATCGAGCACTGTTGTATGTTTGGTGTTTGGTTTTGTTCGCTTTGTTATTTGTTTAATGTTTGCTTCGTGTGTTTAAATGTCACTGATAGGGTTGTAGAGATAAATACAGCCCCTGCCTTAAGAATCAGAGTTTTATTGTCGATTAGGGTCGGTTGCGAGTGTGCAAGAGAGTGATCAAATATCACAACATCATCATCATCACATCGCCCACCCTATCACAGGTGTATCGACATCAAAGGTATAGTCAAGCTGTATATGTTCCTAGATGAGATGGTACTGTACTATCTTGGAGACCTATGGGCTCTTCTCCAGACTAACCTTAGATAATGACTCTGCTAGGGTTAATTGACTACACAACAAGAACTTTAAGCCAAATTTAAATAATTCACTGAAGACTATGAGTACAATTTATAATTTATTTATATACAAGATCTTTTCTTCTTTGCTCTTTGTTAATTTTTCAAAAAAATTCAATTGAATGCAAAATAAAATTATGGGTCACTTTCGTATATATATATTCGATCCCCAGATGAGGTGTGATTTTTTAGGCCACAATCGGCTTCTGGGTCGACCCAGCCCCAAATGGGTAGCAGAGCAACTCTGAGAAGGTTAAGGCGGCCGGTGTGATGCCGACCACATCACCCCTAGTGTGCTGACGGTCAAGATAATATGGGCCTAACACCATATTCCCAATATGCCTCAATGGGCGTGTAACGGGTTCCTTTTTTTCGTATGGCGGAGGACCATGGAGGCTGAAATGCAAAGAATGAACCAGAGTTGGGGCACTGTACGTAGGATGACCACCGACCGAGCAAAGTGGAATCAATTTGTTGTTGCCCATCAATACGCTACTAGGCGTGATGGCCACTGACTGCTTTGACGGTCGGCGGCTAAGGATCAAAGAAGAAGATGATATATATATATATATATATATATATATATATATATATATATATATATATATATATATATATATATATATATATATATATATGAAACACGTTTACAGTTAATTTCTTAAACTAATATAGTTCAAGTTCACTGTTTTCTTGCTTCCTTTTGGAGTTAGCTTCACCTTTTTATTAGATGCCATGAGTATTGGTAATATTGGTCTGTGGTGAAGTGAGATGTTATAAATACTTATAGGGGACTTAGTGTACTGACTGAGATCAGCTGTGAAGGTATCTATATCTATTAAGAGTAGTGTATTATAGATAACCTTACTTGCTACCACATATCTATATATCTCAGTCAGAATTATTCTGGAATAGTGTGATGCTACGTTATGTGTCTAGGGTATGTGTATGGTGAAGTGTAAGTCACAACAACAGACAGATAAACAATTTAATTTAATCCACTACTCTTAACAACACTGTGACACTCACATACATATAACACTCTATGAGAATAGCTTAAAGAAGTCACTCGTAACGGTTCAAATAACAATATGTATTCATTACTAGCATGAATGAATATGTGTCCTGATTCAACTACAAGGGAACCAGGAATCACAATCAATTTAAATTACAAGTTATGTACAGAATGTATTTAATATGAATATTGTAGTGACATATATTAGTACAAATGTTCTATGTGTGTCAGTTGTGTAGTAGTAAAATGAGGTAATACTGGTTTTGTTTTGTTCAAGCTCTGTTGGTATTTGTCATCATGACTTCAATAGTTTGTCTTTAGGGACCAGTATTGGAGATGTTCACAGTTCCTGATTTTAAGACAAGTAAATTCCCCTCTGAATAGTATTTTTATAAAGTTATTTCAAGATGAGGGGACATAATGTTGAGCTCAGCTGGCCAACTCTGCTTATCTTGAGTGATGGCGGCAGGAAAGGACTCCTCTGCTCGAATTCTCCTCTGGGCTCAGGAGACACCTCACTGATAGCTAAAAAGACCAAGGAGTATGCTGTCCGACTCTGGATTCAGCAAATCTCTGACCAGATGCTGCTCAGTACCATCAAGACCACTGTCCCTGAAATCAAGAAGGATGTACCTTCTACTTCATAACTAATTTATATTCTCTTTTACACTGATCACAATACAGCACAAACATTGCGTTCAGAGCGTTAGGCCAACAGTCAGCTTCATCTGAAATACTTTATACCAGCATTACCATCCTTAATGGTTACTACGCCTCTGCACTTCCAGCATTATTTATTTCTAGTCAATCATCCAGGTGTCAGTGTACTGTTTGGCCATTCCATGCCGTTTTACTTCTCTCCGACACCCTCTGTTCAGGCTGGAGCATTACAGGCTTTACCTCACGTTGGCCACTGAACTACACATATATATACAGGCATAAATCAACAATTCACATTCAATTTTCATTAAAAGATATTAAATGGTTCAAGCTTACCACAATTCATACGAATAACACAGATACGTTGATTAGCAATGAATTCTGGCACAAACTGGCACAAACTTCCATCTGCCTATGTTCCAGGCTTTTATTGAGCCAAATATATGCTGGCTTCAACGCACTGATGCTTTATCAAGCTATTTTAAACAAGTGGTTTCGAACTAACGCTCCCAAGTGTGTATATCAGCGAGACTGGCCAATGAGCCCCGTTTCGACAAGTGTTTGAAAAAATGTTACCTTTCCCCGTTTCCCCTAACAACCAAGATAGTATTTATAGCCCGACCAATCGTGGTTAGGCTTTCATTTGTTGCGCTCCAATCAATTTGGAGTTTACATGGTAGGCTATTTCTGTAACGTAAATTTTTTTCAAACACGTTAAAAAAAAATCTTATGAGCAGAAATGATTTTATGCTGTCAGGCACCCCCAATATTTTATTTTGGGTATAATTTATTAATTCCTGGACTATTTGCGTAACGTTTTACATATTATTTGTCAGCAAGCCCTAAGGAACCCAAAAATACTAATTTAAAGGAGCTACGTGGCTGCGTTCAAAATATGCAATTTCTTCTACCTCCTGTTTGGAAGATGTGCTGTCTGGGTACTGTTATGTGTTCAAACGTAAACCCATCTATTGTTATCTTTTCTAATAAGAGTCTGTTATGATTTATAAACCTAACTCTGGGAAAGGGTAGTGTATTTTATCACTGTCCGTCTGAAAAAGTTAGTGCTTGTAGACTTACACGCGTGATGCCAGCATTTGTATATCGCGCGTCGCGTGTTGCATGCGTTCCTGATTTTCAGCCCTCCCCTCTCGCCATCCTTTTGTCCATCTGTTCGTTCGTTTTGGTAACGTAATATAATTAATGTTAGGATTAATTTAGGTCATTACGCAGTCTCTCAATGTTTTTCTTAGAAATGCAGCACACGTTTCATTGAAGAAGGCGGGTAATATACAGTAAGCTTTTACTATCAACATGAAAGCGTTACAATTTGCAGACGAAGCAGAAAACAAGGGGGATTTCGAGTACATTCCTTGTGACAGCACTGTTATTTTACCATTGCTCTTCTCTTTATTAATTTTATTTGTTAGGCTTCATATTTACCTAATAATTTATATATGTGGATTAGAATATTTCATGACACCTCCCCTCTTAAAACAGACATTATATGTCAGTCCTTTATTCTATATACACATAGAGAAATTTATTATTATTTCTGGGGTTTACGGTGATTCTCATCACACGGATGGCGGCTTAAAAAATCCGCTCCCAGATTGGTTTTTCCAGATATATATTCAATGCTAAAATTATATGGAGCCAGAAGCAAAGACCATCGGAGTAGCCTAGAGTTCTCATGCTTAGCCTGTGCTAAAAACGATAAAGGTTTGTGGTCAGTTTGCAACTTAAATGCCTTCCCATATAGATAAATATTGAATTTCTTTATTGCCCATATTACTGCAAGACATTCTTTTTCGCTAGTTGAGTAGTTGATTTCAGCTTTATTCAACTTTCTGCTAGCATATGCCACTGGGCTTAATTCCCCATCCAATGCATCTGATTTCTGTAGTAAAGTTGCACCTAACCCAATATTACTTGCATCCGTCCTTACTATGAATTCTTGACTTAAGTCAGGTAATTTCAAAATGGGTTTACTTGTGAGCTTTTCCTTCAATTCTTGGTAAGTCATTTCACATTGTGGTGTCCATGTAATGCGATCTGGAAGTCCTTTACGTGTCAATTCCGTTAAAGGTGCACATATGGAATTAAAGTTTTTGATATACTTCTGGTAGAAACCACATAATGAGACAAAGGATCTCACGTCCTTCTTGGTTTGTGGTCTCGGGGCTTTCTGTAGTTTCTCTAAATTCTTTGGGTCAGGGGTCATGTTTCCCTGATAAACTGTGTGTCCCAAAAATTCCAATTCTTTACATCCAACGCAACATTTGGTTGGTCGGGCTGTTAAATTTGCCTCCCTAAGTCGATCAAACAGCATGTTCAGAGAGTCAATGTGTTCCTCAAATGTTTCTGTTGCTATAAGGATATCATCCATAAAATTTGTTATACAGGGATTATTCAGAGGATCCAATAATTTTCTCATCATTCTAGAGAAGACACTAGGTGCATTCTTCAATCCAAATGGCAATCTATTAAACTCATAGTGTCCTTCTGAGGTACTAAAAGCTAGGTATGGTCTAACCTCAGGCTTTACTGGAATCTGATAGTATCCTTTACTCAGATCCACTTTTGAGAAATATTTAGCTTTATTTAGCCCGGCAAACAGCTGATTTGTATCCGGCAATGGATCCACCTGTCCTTCTGTAATAGCATTCAGTCTCCTGTAATCTATACAGAGTCTATGTTCTCCAGAGGGCTTCCTTAAAAGTACAACACCGGAACTATACGAAGACTCACTGTGCGAAATAATTCCTTCCTTCAATAGATAGTCTATCTCTTCCTTCAAAGCTTTTTCCTTAGCAAACGGAATCGAAAATGGTTTCATACAGACAGGTGTGGGGTCTATCAGTTTCATATCATATTCCAATAGGTTTGTATGCCCTGGTCGGTCTGTTAACACCTCTGCATGATTATTTAGAACCTGTTGCACTCTCTCTTTCTGCGTGTTCGTTAAATGTGTATGATTTTCACCTGT